>VXBP01005389.1:0-23374 GCA_013400115.1 Rhinopomastus cyanomelas | reverse complement strand
GGGTCTTCCTTCTTTCCCTTTTTAAAGATTGGGGTAACATTTGCTATTTTCCAGTCCCTAGGCACCTCTCCTGTTCCCCAGGACCTAACAAAGATGATGGAGAGCGGCCTAGCAATGACTTCCGCCATGTCCCTTAGTACACGCGGGTGCATCCCATCTGGGCCCGTGGATTTGTGTATGTCTAGTTTGCTCAACTTATCCCTAACCCAGTCCTCATCAACCAAGGCAGGGTCCTCTCTTGCCTCAACTTCCTCTGGAGTCACAGCAGTCTGGGGCTTAACATCAAGAACTGCCCCCAGAAGTATAGACAGAGGCAAAGAAAGTGTTGAGTATCTCTGCCTTCTCTGCATCCTCTGTCTCCACAGCACCAGCTTCATTCAGCAGGGGTCCTATGTTACCTCTAGTTTTAGTTTTACCTGTGATGTATTTGAAGAAGCCCTTTTTGTTGCCCTTGACTTCTCTTGCAAGGTTTAATTCCAAGGAGGCCTTGGCCTTTCTAGTTGCATCCCTACATTCTCTTACCAGAGCCTTATAATCACCCCAAGTGGCCATCCCCTCCTTCCATGACCTATAGGCTTTCTTCTTCTTCAGTTTGCCCAGCAGTTCCCTGGTTAACCAATGCTACAGTCTGTGTGGCAGGTAAGCTTAAAGAAAGGAAAGTGAAGAAATCCTGCCAAGACAGAAGGATGGCTCAGAACCTTGCTGAGCTTGAGCCAAGAGCCAGTCATACAGAAAGAGATGTGAGAGAGTAGAACTAAAAATTTTTGAGAATGAAAGTAGCCTGAAGTAGTTTGTTGTTGCCTTGTCTTCTCTCATGTAGCTTTGCTTTTGTGTAATCTGGAATAGGAATGCATAGAATCATAGAATCCTAGAATCATAGAATCATCATGGCTGGAAAGGACCTCCAGGGTCATCAAGTCCAACCTTGTCTCCTAGTGTCTAACTGCTAGACCATATCCCTAAGCGCTGCATCCACTCATTCCTTAAACACCTCCAGGGATGGTGACATCACCACCTCCCTGGGTAATCCATTCAGCGTCTAATCACCCTCTCTGTAAAGAATTTCCTTCTAACATCCAATCTAAACCTCCCCTGACGCAACTTGAGGCCATTTCCCCTCGTCCTATCATCACTAATAGGAGAGAAGAGACCAACACCAGCCTTGCTACAACCTCCTTGAAGGTAGTTGTAGAGGGCAATAAGGTCCCCTCTCAGTCTTCTCCCTCAGCCCAGCTCCCTCAGCCTCTCCTCACAGGACATGCCCTCCAGCCCCTTCACCAACTTGGTTGCCCTTCTTTGAACTTGTTCCAGCACCTCAATGTCCTTCCTGCACTGTGGTGACCAAAACTGGACACAGTACTTGAGGTGTGGTCTCACAAGTGCCGAGTATAGGGGCACAATCACCGTCCTGCCTTCTTGGCCACCTGGGTACACTGCTGACTCATGTTCAGTCGGCTGTCCTTCTCAACCAGGCAGCTCTCCAACCACTCTTCTCCAAGCCTGGAGCGTTGCTGGGGGTTGTTGTGGCCAAAGTGCATGACCTGGCACTGGGCCTTGTTAAACCTCATACAATTGAGCTCAGCCCATTGCTCCAGCTTGGCCAGATCCCACTGCAGAGCCTCCCTACCCTCCAGCAGATCAACACTCGTGCTTAACTTTGCGTCATCTGCAAATTTACTGGGGGTGCACTCGATCCCCTCATCCAGATCGTTGATAAAGATATTCAACAAGACCGGTCCCAAAACTGAGCCCTGAAGGACACCACTTGTGACTGGCCACCAACTGGATTTCACGCTGTTTACCACCACACTCTGGGCTCGGCCGTCTAGCCAATGTCTAACCCAGCGAAGAGTCCTCCTGTCTAGGCCATGAGATGCCAGCTTCTCCAGCAGAATGCTGTGGTAAACGGTGTNATTGGCAAGTCTCCAGTCATCTGGGACCTCCCCCATTGACCAGGATTGCTGATAGATGATGGAGAGAGGCTTGGCAAGTTCCTCTGCCAGTTCCCTCAGCACTCTTGGGTGGATCCCATCTGGCCCCATAGATTTGTGAGTATCCAATTGGCTTAGAAAGTCACTGGTAACTGCTTCCTGGATTATGAGGGGATCAATCTGGTCTCCATCCCTATCTTCCAGTTCAGGGAACTGAGTATCAGGAGGATGACCAGATTGACTATTAAAGACTGAGTCAAAGGAAGCATTAAGTGCCTCAGCCTTATCCCCATCCTCTGTAACAATGTTCCCCTTTGCATCCAGTAAGGGATGGAGACTCTCCCTGGATCTTATAGCATACAAAAAAAGCAGTATTCTGCAGAATAATATCAGCTCAGGTGATCCGAATCAGACATAGCATCTTTTTACTCACTTGAGCACATGTGTGTGAAGCACCCCAGTGTAAGAACCCAGTGATAACAAGTGGAAGGTGCTCCATGATGTTTTAACTAGGGAAAGATTAATCTGAACACTACTGGATGCAAAACTAACCAACTATCAAAACAGTAGCAGGGACAGATAATTGCACCCTGTTTTTGTTCACAGGAGGCCATATACACATGACATGGAAGAGGTTCACAGGTACAGTGTAGCTCTCTGATGTCTTTTCCTCCACAGCCTCCCTTGTGTTAGCTATGCAAAATTAGTATCTGTATAGCTAAAGGGAACAGAGGTAAAGCCATCCTACTTAGTAAAAATGGTACTAATTTCTCTCTTTACCCACTCCATAATAACCCACTGACCAAATGTGAGCTGACACAGTAAGGTTCAGAGATGCCTTTGACATAGGCAGTGGAGGCTGACAGTGACCCTGCAGAGAGGTGATTACTAGTACTAGCTTTCTCTTGCAGTTGTTCAGGTAGTGCGGCCGGGGCGTCCTGGTTATGCACTGTCCTCTGCCCAACAAAGGAAGTGGGGCTCCCCCTAGAGTCTCTGGTCTCCTGTCCTCGTAGACAATGCACTGTGAATGCAGGGGGCAAAGGGGACATAGCACTCCACATCATGCAAAACTGGCCTTGATTAGCTGTTCTGCTCGCAGGGCAAATACTCCAAAGCCGTAGTTTTGCAGCATAGATGAAATCAGACTACATCAGAAAAAATAAGTAACCCATATAGGAAGGTGCACAAGGGCTTCTGGAAGAAAAGGAATGTTTTACTATAGCCATAAGTCTTCCTGCTTTTGCCGTCTCCCTCTCCACCCCATAATGTAGTGCCAAGTATTTCCTCTTTAAACAGACCCACATCTCTGCCCCAGACTGAATTCCTGTCATCAGCTTCCCTCATCTGCAATCATCATGCTATTGAAATCACACTTGTGGAGGCACCTAGTAAAATGTACAAAGAAAGTTCTTTTCAAAATTAGTTTTACAGCCAGACGTGCATCCAGATCATTTATAAACATAGGCTTGAAAAGAGAAATCTTTCAGCCCCTAGGTGCCTCACATTTTTGTTGTATGCAGCAGCTGTGCTGACAGCACAGATGCCCGTAGCCATGGAAGGAATAATGTAGCTAGACTATTGACAGCAGAAACACGGCTGTGACTGCCTCAGAAGACTGAGTCCAGTTTCACACCGAGCACCACTCACAGGGTGCAGATGGTTGTGGCTGCCTTTGCTTCATGCTTGCCCCTCCACTCTCCATGAGGAGATTTCAGCACCCTTCCCCAGACAAAAAGCCTCTGAAAAACAAATACCACTTTTAAACTTTAAACGTTACAGGTGAAATTCACAGAGTCTCCTCCAGTCTGTCCTCAAAACCATGCCGCTCTGCACACTCACTCAACTACGTTTTCTACCTGTTTTCCAGCAGAGACACGGGGGCATTATGCACTATGGATATACATCTTGTGATGAGAGAGCCAGGCAAGCGAAGAGAGGCAAGAGCAACCTGAGCACGTGCATGAACTTGTTGTGAAGGTGAAGTGCTGTAACTGTTCTTCAGAACAGAAAATCTAACACTCATCTTCATTGTCCCTGGAGGACTTTCAGCAAAGACTGGCAAGCAGCAAGGTGGGGAGAGAATATGTCACAGGCTTAAGAAGCCAGAGGACATTGGTAGCAGCAGAGCTTTCTGAAGAAAGCGAACGCCCACATGAACTGCAGCTCTGTAGCATATACAGCTCCCAAAAGAGTTCCTAGTCTCTTCTTTCTGTAAAGCAGGATCAAGAAGGTCTATTCTTGGAGAACAGGAGAAGGAAAGAAATGCACTTCAATTTCTAGTTCATTCTCCCCACGCTACACCCGTGGAGAATGGGTGGCTTAGAGGGAGAAAGAGCAGCAGATGTGCCTTGTATGATGCTGCTCACAACGTGATTTTTGAACCCACATGTACAAAGATAACCTCCCCACTTTCAGATTATATTTTTTTTTTGTCTATATGCATCAACACATTCAGACTTACATGCCAAGGTGTGCACTCTTAGCAGGACTATGCAACAAACTTCCTAAACAAGTGAAGGTGTGCATCTCGGGCTCTGCTGTTGTTACACACTTTATTTATCTGTAATCATCATGCTATTGGTATAATTCTCTCCAAAGTAGCCCTAACATCCTCTGACCTGGAACACCCTAGCCGTTTTTGCCACTCTAAAAGCGTCACGCACCCCTGAAGTTTATGGTTTGCTGGGAGGAAGTGGAGATGGCCATTGTGTTGCTGTGCCTTGGCTGAGCAACTGGCATGTCCCCAGATAAGAAAGACACAGACAGGTGAAGCCACTCTGCTTTGCATCATAAGGACAAGCCTTCTTCCTTTGCTGTAGCAGACAGCTTGGATACAGAAGAGAAGCTGGCATTTTCTGAAGCATGCTAGGGTCATGATAAAGACTAAATGAGTTCTGAGCATGCAAACATAATTGCAAGATGAAACAGTAATTATACCTAAAATGTTTGTGGCTTGATTCACTTTTTTAATCCGTCTGGAATGAATAGTCATAACATCCCACTCCAGATGGCTCAGAATGTTTCTCTGTCTTTTTTTTCCTCCCCCTTTTTTGGTCTTTTGTATGTAGAGTCCTGACCTGTTTTATCTTTTCTGAAGATTCCTTTGTATTAATTTTTTGCTTCCTTTATCTCTTGTTGAGAATTCATTAGGTGGGGATTTCTACAACTGCAGCATTATTTGCATGATTATTTTTGTCTTAGTTTCTGAATTGTCTGCAAGGAAAACATAAGCCATAAGCATGCAAGGAAACCTACATGAAGCTTAACTGAGTGCTCCAGAGTTCTATGAGGAACTAGAGGGACTATTTAATGGTTAATATGACATCTTATGTGAGAAGTGCAAAAGAACACTTGCTAAGTCAAAGGTTTTCCAAGTTTGCCATTTGACAGGCTTTTCTCAAGCACTGAGAACTGTCAGGAAACTTTTCTCCCTCTCTTTGTCACTAAGGGGAGAAGAGAACATATCCAAGTGTCAGACTGGGTCCTCTTTATGAAAAGCAGAGAATGAGGGGTTACTCGTACTATGAGCATCTTGCTACCACACTATGATGTTTAAGATGGAGACAAATTTTTATGCCAGCTGTTAGAGATCTGGTTGTGGAACAATTAAAATGTTGATGTTATGAAGCAATGTGTGGTTAGATTTACACACCCTTTCCTTCTGATCTGTGTCAGTACAGGAAAAGTGATGGTTTCATGCAGATGTTCTTGGGTTTTAATATCTCTCAGGCAAGTGGAAGACTCAGTGAAGACAATTTTGTTGATGAAGTCAATACTGTATGCACATTGGTATTAAAAACTCTCAGTCTCCTACTCAGTGAGCTGTGCTACAAGGTTACTATATTGGCCCCCAAATAGGTATCTCAGAAAGGGTTGTGTTAAGAGTCATGCAATCAAGCCATTGGGACTGTGAAAATTTCTTCCTAGTACAGAGAGAATTTTCAATATTTTTGCAAATTTTTAAGTTATCTTCAATATTTGCTTTTCACAAATTAGAACAAATAACATATGTCTTCAGAGAAGAACTGTTTGTACATCACATTCCTGTCAGTATTTGCAGCTCCTCTGTCAAAACAAGTTTCTTAGAATTAGTTAGAATTAACTTAGAATTAATTGGTAAATGTAATGTACTGTGAAAAAAGCCCTTTGTATTCATAATGCATCTTCTTCTAACCAGTCTTTTTGCTTCCCAAACATATAATTGTTTTAATTTGGTGTGTTTACTTCTCTCTTTACAGAACACCTGGGGCATTTTGGAAAGATAGACCTTGTTTACAAACCAGCTACCAACTCTGACATGTTGAAATGTCATGGTGCATGCTGACACAGTAAAGGGGATATAATTTACAGGTGCTTCCAGAGGTGGGTGGAGGAGGCACAGGCAGAAATTCATACACAGCTTGTCTTGGAAATTAACTATTTAGGGGTAACAAGAGGAGCTGTGGTGACTGGAGGCAGGAGCATGTAGAGATAGTACTCGGCAAGAAACAAGCGTGTGACTATATCAGGACTATATTGTTATGTTTACTAACAGGCACAGTATGATAGTTTATCCAGTGGTAACCCACAAACACACCATTGCGTGCACACCCATAGTGGTAACCATTATGGTTTAGCAGTATTCAACTATAAGATAATTAGGAGATAACTATGATGTCAGTGTGTAGCTACAATAAACTTAGCAGCATGTAGTCATGGAAGAGCTGTCACTACACTGTCATGGTTATGATGGCTGCTTTCAAAACCCTGGATCCTCCAGGAGCTAGCAAGGCTCCCTGTTTTTGTCTCTAAACATCCACACTGACGGCACAGGGCCTCAAGATGTGATATGTTGTCAGCGTGATATGGAAAAAGAGGATGTCCACCACAGCAGCTGATGTTCATGACCTAGTATCATCAAGGCCAGCTCTTTTATGTTGGCCACATTCTTGTCATTTTTTCTTAGCTGCTTAGGACACCATGACTTATGGCCCTCTGGGCGTGGCATCGATTTCATTGTGATCTGACAAATGTGTTATGCCTTTATACTTAAGCTGTGACAATAGTACATTAGTGTTTGTCCACGCTAAATGTATTTATTATATTAAATCTATTTATTATATTTGTTATGTAATGTAAATGAAGTTACATTAACACCTTATTGTGCCTACAATGAACAGACTCCTACAAATTTGTGCCAGAATTGTTCCACTGCTTTAGCTCTTCCTCTCTATTATTTGCAATTTACAGAGTAAGCTGATGAGTTCCTTCTTTCCCCAATGAGTACTGACAATGAATCAGACACAGATCTGAATCCCCTTTTATGGCAGTTGCAGATTTTTGTAGTCTGTACTCGTTTCTTCATCACAATTTGTTGCCATCCCATCACATCTCTCATCAAATGCTGGAAATTAGTTTTGAGGTGCAATAGAAGAAGAGGGTTTGTCTTGTGACTTTCAGGAAAATACACTTTGAATTTTGTGACAGAGTATTATTCCAATGATCTAATTCAGAAAACACTCAAAACTTTGGGAGGTTTTCAAATCAGCCACAATATTTTCATGTGCAAATTCAACAGCCAAGGTCGGATGCTTGAAAAGATGCGTACATCGGTTGTTTCTGCCCTCACGTATGCACTGTACAGAGCTGGACACTCATTTGTTCCTGTTGCACCTCTGCAGGGTAACAGAGGAACAAAAAATGTTATAAGTTGCTGTTGGTTGGGATTTACTGAGATGCAACTAAGTAGGGCAAATGTACACAGCAGTCTCATAACTCCTGAGCTTGGCTTTGTTATGACAGGAGACAGTTGTTATTAAAGCTTGTAAGGAGGAGGGCTCAGAGTGCAGGACACCAGTCCCTGTTACGCCCTCAGGACACAGATATTTGATAACACTGTTTATCTTCTCACTCTACTTGAATCCAGTAAGGCCATGGGTCTTCAAGCCTAACCTTGCCTACTCCGAGGTGGAGGTTTGCATGCTTTCACTGATGTTCTGTAACAGTAAACAAACAAACTCATGACTGGAAAATGCCTCTGAGACAATATTACTCAGAGAGAATGTTGGAGCAACTGGTTTCCTCTACATGATCTTTCAGCGTTCCCGCATTATTCTTCTTGTTGTTCTCAGGGTCTGAAAATTAGCATCTTTCTGAGCCATAGTTAGTAACAACTCCTGTGTGAAGCTACATACAATTGCTAGAAGACTAGCAGCGTATTTTATATCCACTAACAAACATGGTTTATATTGCATCTAATACCTCAATTCTTAGACGTATGTGTACAAAGATGTTTGGGCTTCTTTTGTTGCACTAGCTGTTAGATAAAGAACTGTAAGGTAACCCCAGAACTGTTTACACACACGCACACACACTTTTCCAGAAACAGACAGCTGCATGTTTGGTCCACGCATAAGCAGTTATTTAGCTGCCTCACAGCTTCCATCACCTCTGAGCCACGTCCCCGGGGGCACTAAGCTTGCATGACTGCCTCCCTATGTTGCCTAGCTGTTTTTTGAGCAAGGCTATCTCAAAAACTGGGGTTTTTTTATTTCCCTGGGAAGTTTGTTTTAATAAATGAGTTCAAAAGATTAATTAAATGGAAGACAAAATGTACAGAAAATTGTAAAATATCTTAGCATTAGAAAAGTAGAAAATCTAGCTTACCCTGAAATAATTTCTACATCTTATTTTGAATTTCATGCATCTTTCAAAGATTCATTGATTTAATAAGAAATGTTTGATGGAGGTAAATGATTTTTTTTAAAAAAAATTAGGAATTTTAGCCTCTTTTTTTCTTTTCAGTCTCCTAATGTAACGATGTTTTACTCACACTTTTGTAGAAATACCTCCCTTCAATAATAAGTTTTTTTTGGGAACACTGGCAATTCCATAGTGTTCAGTACCTCAATAAATAGAAGGGTATATATGCAATTTGCACTGAAGATGTCAGTGGGACATTAACCATTTACAGGCACTTACTTTACTTAGTGGTTAGTTTATTTAGCGATTAAATTTACAACAGCATTAACAGAATGAGCTGTCACAGAGTACTGATTGATTTGAGAGCACACTGGTGTTGGAGGAAGTAGAATTTCTAGGAAGTACAGAAAATCCAAAGATACTAGTGGTGGTGGCAGCTCAAATTCTCTAGCATGCATCTTCTTACCTGCTCTCCTCCTGGATAACATCCTTTTTCTTTTGATGACTTAGAGAAAAGATGAGCATTTTCATGTGCTGGCTTTTAAATGTTATTTGAATGGGGTTTCTTTAAGAAGGTTTTTTACCAGTGGTTTATCCAGTTCTTCCCTACTCTCAATAACTTGACCTCCAAGCTGTCATTAAATTGGATAAAAAAAAAATGTCACCACTGTCTCCCTTTTTCCAATTCATAAAAGGTCTCCACCAAAAGAAGTTTTCAACATTTCACTAATGTAAGTCCTTCTTAAAAATTTCAGCAGTAAGAAAAATACAACGGCATCATGTCAGTGTTAACGCATTCACAGACAGGTAAACGTATGTTAACTGCATCATGCTTTGTGTATTAATACACAGATAATATGCATTAATTGTGTATTTTTCTTGCATTAGTTTTGTAGTTCAGTTAAGGTTATATTTCCTTTTTTTTCCATTTACAGCTCTTAGTCTCTAACATTACAATGAAACATTTGTTGCCAGTAAAAGCCCCTTTAGATGTGAAAAAAGTGATCAGAGTACCAGCTGCAAATTACTAGCAGAATATTTTTCATATACATATGATTATGCATTAACTGCTGTAAAGTGTTATAGTTTTTTTCTTATGGAGGATAGTTTATCTATGGGTAATAATTCATATCTGAAAGTAGTGTGAATGTTATTTATGCCCAAAAAAGTTCTTTCTGTGTATTATCAGGTTTTCAATAGGTGAACCTCCGTATTATACCAAAGCTTTTTTCTGCAGGTTTCTGTTACATGATACACCACCAGCTCTTCTTCTTAAAAAAATGTAAGTATATCCTGTAAAAAGTCAAAAAGGTATGGCTCAGACTACTTTGAGGAAAAGTCAGGGCAGGGCAACAAATAAGATCATATGATACCACCAGCCCTGTACCGATTCTTTAAAGATAAATTTGTCAATTGTGAAGATTGCTGCCAGTTCCTGATTCCCCGCCAACATACAAAAGGTACTGACTGCATGTACAGTATTTGTCAAACTTACTGCTCTGCAAGAGCCAGACCCATTTCATCAGGAGTTTCCAGCAAAATCCAAAGAAAGAATCTGTGAAATTACGCAATCAGAAGTAAATTTCCATAACCAGCCTGAAAGGGGAGAAAGCAGGCATGTATTGTTAGAGCTGAGCAGTTGTGGATTTTTGGCATGTGCTTTAGCAATCAAAGCAAATGCCCAGAGCAATAAATGATGTCATATATGAGTACTACCAGAAGTGTTTTCAAGTTATTTAAGTTAATTTAAACATTTCAAAGTAGTTATAACAGACTTTTTAAACAGGTTTTATTTTAGAGACTATTTTCCATTCATGAATAGCAACATATCAGTGGACCAAAGACTTAAAGTCCTATTAATACACAGTTCAAGACTAGCAAGAGTCAGAAGCCTGCAGCTATGGCAATATAACACAATCCTGTTTCCCGATATCTTATACTGGGATGAGAAATTATTGGTCTCACTGTTGGAAGCAGCAGTTGGCAAACAAGTGGTGACTTTGAATTTGCCAGTTGCCAAAGCACTTTACATGAGCATCACAATATTTTTCCACTGACACAGAAGGACTCAAACCATCACCACAAAGACATTAAAAGATCTGAAGTCACACTTTTTTGCACTGTGTTACAGTAAGGAACACCATTAATTTTGTAAAGTGAGAGAGGATTTTTCAAATACCTTCATCTTGGCTTCACTTCTGATGCCATGGGAATCAGTCCAATATAAAAGAAACCACCTTCACAGCAAGGCAGGTAAGTGAACAGAAGTAGGAAATCCACAATTTCCTGAGGCAGATATAGGTACAGTTTGTCAACGGCTGCCTCTAATCCATTTTGTTTGCTGTCTGCCATACTTCAATGTGAACACCAATCTTTAACCTACTAGACAACTGGGCTTTGAAGGTGTAAAAATGTTCATTAAGGTTGAATCAGACATCAGAGTTTATTTCAAGTTCAATTATTTATAATGTCTAGGCATGGGGGTTGGTTATATAGTGGGATTTTCTCCAATTTTGCATGAATGTATTTTGCTTGGTCAGGGATTACTTGATTCAGCACACTACTTCAGAGGCTGAAGATAACATAATTACACCTGTGATGCGAGATTGATGTGGACTTTGTACTCATACTGACATAGTCATACAGAACAATCATCTGTAAGAAAATGCAGTGTGGTTCCTGTGCTTGTAATCAGATTTCTTTCAAAATCCCTGACAATGACAAATACTTAAAACAAAAAACCCCTAACCCATCTAACTCAAATGTTCTAGGTGTTAATGATTTCAGGTATTTCATAAAAAGAATTTTTACAGTGACTTGGTTTGAACAAAGGTGGTGTAATGCATACCTGTGTAATTTAAGTGCATAATAGGTCAATGAATAAATTATTCAGCTTTTAAACTGAAGTGAAAACATTCTCTTCTGTTGTTTGTGCTATCAAATCAAAGGGAAACACAAATAGTGCCAACATAAAATTAAAAATAATCCATAATAATAGCAAATATGGTGGGGTTTGCTCAGTAACAAGAGATTGGGAAGATTAAATTTTGAGGGTTTTAATTATTATTTTAAAGAATCAAATTAAATGCATCTCTGTCTTTGTTTTCCACTTTGAACAAAGTATGTGAATATATATATGCAATATATGAGTCAGTTTCCTTTCCATCACTCATTAAAAAGCTTTTATTAATTAAAAACACTTCACCTTAAAATGTTTCCCTTAAGCAGACTTTTTCCACTCACACACAAAGGGACGTGCTGTTGTTCACATTTATGGATAATAATATATTACACTTTATAAACTTTCACTGCAAAAACCAAATTAAGCAGCTCAGTGGCACCTGTACACAGCCTGTTCAGCACACTATTGTGATACAGCTGAATGGAGGGACAGAAAGCTAAAACAGATTTAAATGAGGTGTCTGCTCCATTGCTTCAGCCTAGTCAGAAATGGTGTTGTGTAGCAACAGGAAGCATTTCCCAGTATGTAAGAGACAGTCAAATGATGTCAGGTAAGTTTACTGAGAGCTTGTCAGGCAGTGATTTGGTTTTTTAGACTTAAAATTATTAAATATCAACACAATATTTACACAGAATTATGAAGTTACTGAAAATTGTTCAGTCAACTATCCATACTAAAACTTATTCCAATACATAATCTATTGCTTGCTGCACATGTATTTTCACCACCATGAAAGTAGTAGTGGAAATAGAGTAAGGTACAGTGACACCAAACAATTTAATAATTACAAGAAAACTTAGATTTTCAGGAGTTTCTTGAGCTTTTACTTTCATCTTTTCGTTTTTCTTTTTATTTTTGCAGAAACTGAAAATAAAGCAAGATTCATCAGGAGAATTGTAAAGACAGAATGAGGTAGGCAAAACAAAAGCCTATCTTTCAATGCACTGAGGTAAAACAGAAGAATACAGGAATATGTGACCTGAGCATTAAAATAAAGAATAAAAAGAATACAGTGTACTCTTAAAAATATAAAAGCAATGTAGTAAGTCTATGCTCCTTGTGTCAAAGAATATGTTTTTCTCCAAGAGCCTCTTGGAGTGTGGTTTAAATCAATGCAATTTCCACACTTTCTGTTTCCTTCAATGTTTTTCTCTCATTACATCCTGCAAAGACAAAAAAGATTATAATTGTTTAGAAAGAGTAAAGAGACTTCAGATTGGAAGCATCCGTCTGAAACTGAACCCAACTCAATAAGTTCACCTTCTCAAAGCAGTTGTCCCTATTCTTTATGGAGAGCATGGGTGCACTGCTGCTGAGTTCAGCTTAATGTGTTTCAACCCCGTTGCACAATTAGAGGTGACTTTAAAAAATGTGTCTTGGTAGCCAGTTATTTCTTTGAGCAGAAAGTAACAAATTAAAAAACGTAAGAAACCATCTGTGTAGAAGAAACTAGGAAGCCTGGTTTCCAGGAATTTTCAGAAGGATTTTCTAATTCACAGTAAAAGGACAGGTTTGTAACCTTTTCCTTTAGAAGGAGAGATAAGGGAAAGGAGATAATTAACTGTCTCTCCCTCTTTTGCCCAACCACCTGTTTTCACCTTACTTAAAAGAACAAGTATCTTTGGCACTACTTTCCTCTTTGGCCTGGATTAACATTAGAGAGTAATTTCAAAAGTTAGTGGTGGGAGTTAGAAAAGAGACAGTGCACGTACACACACAGAAAGAACAGTCAAATAAGTCTGTCTCATTACAAAAAATCATCTAAAATAACAACATGAATCTTAAGAATTACATAAAGGTTTTTCTGTCCTCATCTCTTTCCTTGCTCTTCTTTGTAAAAGATTGTAAAGACTTAAATCTATTACATGGCTATTTGTTGTTCATAAAGATCACAAGCTGCTTTTTCTTTTCTCACTCTGTACAATGTGCAAAGAACCTTTCACAGGGACCAGGAAGCACTCCTTTTCTTAGCTCTCATGGTCTTCTGTCATGGTCTGGGACATCAAAGCACAATGCAGAGAACCAACTCATGGCAAGAATACTTTGATCTCTTCAGTTCCTTACTGATATTGGAGGATAATTAAATAGAAATTTCCCATAACAAGTATGTCAGTTGAAAAATGGACTAGAATATCAGGCTAAAGTAGCTACACATACCGCATGCATATTCTGTATTGTTGCTTGAATTTTTCCCTTCCACAGACATTATATTGCGTCTTACATAAAAATCTAGTATTATGAGGTTAGCCTATCTGAAAAGTCTATGACACAGCTGTTAATAACACCAAACACAAAGAAGCACTTACAGCTGACTTTCTAATGGGTTTGAAGTTACTCTGTTCCCAGAGTCAGTAGCTCTTTCTCAAGGGCTTTTGAAACTCCTCACTTCTGCCATTTTATTCACTACCGCCTTTATCACAACAACACTAAGCAGCACATTCAGACCATCAGCATGTACACCCTGTGTGGGTGTATATACTGATACTCGTCACACATCAATTTGTGTTTATGTTGTTATTCTGCCAATGTCTCTTTATTCTTCCAAACTTCCCTTCTGCTATTCAAATGAGTCATGGTATAATGCAACAAAGTCGTAGTGTAAGCATTTTTCCTACATACTTGTTGAAATTAGTTTCCTTAGTGCCCCACCAAAGTACTTTCTGAATAGGGCATTAAGATTTATTTCTTTATATGTTTCTCTTTGTTTAGCAGCTGTTATGCATCCTCTAGCAATATTTTTGTCTTTAGCCCCCACCTAATTCCATCAAATGCACTGTATCCTGTTCCAGGACTGCCAAGAAATGCTCTTCAACTATGTGCTCTCTTGGCCTGTACAGTTCTGAATTTTGCACAAATCTCAATCACAGGCCCTGTGAGAACATACTTACAGGGGCTCAGAGTATATCTGTGCACTGCATTGTTCCCTCTAGTCCTTTGCTTTTTCTTCATGGCATGGCTATCAACATAGAACGCTTCTTCATGGCTGCAGGGTTTTACACTGCTAACAGCTTTTGACAGATTACTAAAGCTTGTTAAACTCAGATGATTTTGACAATGCATTATAGTAACAAGACAAATCAGTTACCCCAGCATAACCCTTCCCCTTTCTTCTTCCAGAGATTCATATTAATTGCTCAGAAAAAGACAAACCTGTTAAATGAACCTACTCTTATTAATTAAAAAAAGGGGGAAAAATACATTTTTAGGAGCACATTGGCGATTCCACAACTCACAAACCTATTCATTCTATCCATGTGGCATTTTTAGGATTCTAAAATTATTTCCATTCTATTTGATTCAGGATTATTAACTCTAGAGAAAATCACAGTCTTCTGCTGCTTTGCATCTGCTTCCTACAGTGGTTTAAGAATTCCCTGAAGTCAGTAAAACTGAAATGTGTTCTTATGCATTGGGGAAGCTTCAGCACAGACTTTTTTTCCACCAGGGAGGAGTGGCAAAGGTTGAGCTGTTAGGAGAGTGGAGGGACAATGAGTGCACAGCACCATCAGAGTTAATCCTTACACAAATGACTTCAAAACTAGGATTTGGACCACTAAAACCTGATATTGCTTGAAGAAGGTTGGTGGCGGTAACTTAGTCTGTCTCAGTGGAAAAGCTATGGGACTGGGAGTCAGACGATGTGGATTCTGTTTTTGTATTTTCACTGCTGAAGTAGTTTCATTTATCATCTCTTTGGATCTGTGTACATTGTAAGCTCTTTGAAGCAGAGACCATCTGAATATAAGCTGTACAGTTGCAAAGCACTGCTCTCACAATTAATCACAATTTTGCTTCTCTGCTAAAGATTTTTCCTTCAAAGGCACACTGGTGGCTTCAGCAAGGCATACTTTCAGAAAAGAAACACCCTACACAGTAATACACTAGTTAATCCTGCTTCACCTACTACTGCAGCTAAAAAGCAGTAGCAAAGGCTCTCAATCCCAAAACCTATGATTTTTACCTTACAGCTCTCTCTAATATCTTGCTCAAAGGCAAATAGAGCAAACTGGATAGAATCTCTTCACAGAAAGTATTTCAACCTCTGAAAACTCCTGTCACACGAGCATCAAAGACAATTCCTTGTCATGATTAAGGAGTTGTCTTCCTTGTGCCCAAGTCTTAGTAAGACTCAGATGCTTGGGCAGTGATGTCTCGGTATGCAATGCATCTGTGTGTTTGCTTGAGACACAAAGAGTTCTCCTGGAACAGGGTTTTTGGGAAATTCTTCCCTTGTCTTTGCAGAAGTGGCCATGGCAGAACAAATTGCTGTGATTGCACTGCCCTCCTGCTTGGGTTTGAGTGATGTCTCTCATGTAATTCGGGACACTTTCATCTCATTATGAGGTGTGCAGCCCTCTCCAACAACTGAGCACCATCTGAAGTCTTCAGCATTTTAATACCCTAACTTCTTTCTTTATCGAGCCTTTAGCTTATAATCTATAAGTAGCCTTCCCACCTTATTTAGGAGTTCAGAGGAATCCTTTGAAAATATTGCATTTTTCCCAGCTACAGTAAGATGAAAACCATACAAATAATATGCATTAACTCTTTGTTCAAATCATTGACCCTCTAATAATCTGGAAAGTCCTTACGTCCTTTGATTTAGGGTTTTATTTTACTCTTCCAACTACATTCTTTCAGCCACTCTAAAATGAGACTTACTAAAATATTACATACAAGCTTTCAAATATCTCTGTAGCCTCATTCCAATACTTCACAATAATTACTGAATTAAAATTTTTTAAGTTTAACCTTACATTATTTCAAAAAACCAGAAATATCAAGAAGACATTTAAAAACTCCTCTTTTTCATGTACCATGCAAGAACTCAAAGGTAGGTAACAAGCTAGAAGACAGCATTTATATGAAGGCTTAACCAGTGTTGCCTCATAGGATATATTAGCAAAGAAGCAGCTCATACAAGGAAAAGAACCTATGCCACTGCAATGGATTCACATGGAAGTGTGATGTGGGGTTTATTTGGCACAGTGAGGCCAGACGTTGGCTAGAAGCACCAGTAAACCTCAGAACAAAATCTTAAATGCCCACATACTTACCTCCGCAGGGGACTTGCCAGACTGGGGTCTAACCATAGAGAAACAGGACTGTGAGCCCATATAATGGGAGCAGGCAGAGGCATGAATGAGGTGACGGGCTGGCCCCACTCCTGCTACTTACCCTCCACAGCAAGGCTGTGTGGGATGGGCAAGTAATAGCTGAAGGATGCATTTGGCCAGCAGTGAATACCCGCGTGCCTGAGGCGGGAGGAAGTGGGGAGGCGGTCTGCGTCAGATACCTGAGTCACCATGCCTCCTGGGCCAGTCCCCTGGGGTGCAGCTTATAATCACTGGGACCTACCTTTTAGTCATCAAACAGAAGTGATGCCTAAGCAGAGCCAAGGAAGGCACCTGAAGTCAAGATGCCATCAAAGCAGAATTATGGGTAAACAGAATCCAGCTGGGGTTTAAATAACTGCACCTCAGCATAGACCAGTGGAAAAACTATGCCAGTCTTTTTAAGTCTTTCCCTTTTTAATATATGTGTGATGGATGTAGAGCTAATCTGATACATGTGTTAAACACAATGTGGTAGGTGAGCCACATAGGAAGGCAGCTCATACTACAGCTACTGAGCTTTTTATATCACTTCTGTGCATGTGGTGATACAGAGACTCTTGAGCAAAAGCTAATCACCCAGTATGGAGGCAGTATTAGGGAGAATCACAGCCTTCTAACTCTAGTAGACCAGTGCACCTATTAACTGAAACAGTGCTCATGCTCTGTAACAATTTGTGATGATAAGAAGTTCTCTTCTCTCTATGGCATGGTTGAAGACTATGGGGACTGCGAGGCCATGAACTAGTGTCAGGAAGAAAAGCATAACTGCTTAATTGCAGTATGGATTTTACTTTCTGAAGTAATATGTGTCAGTAATGACAAGTGCCAAGGTTCTGAAGCTGACTACCTTATCTTGCAGTAGGGTTTATATACCAAATGTTGTACACACTTCATTCCCTTGCACAGAATCATTCAAAAGTACCACATCAGTGAACTGGTTAAAAATTCTCATCCTTTCACAAGTAATTGGCAGAGTGGCTCTGTCTGTGAACCATGAAATCTTCATCTCATTAAGCTAATTTACTGCTCAAGGATCAATGTAAATTGTTGCAATCCTGCAGCAGAATCAATGTAAAGGTAATCATTTTCAGTTCAGCTGTTCATATACATTCCTTGAACTGAGGAAGTTCAAGGAATGTTTAAGCAAAAGCTTTCGAGAGCTTTTGCTAACAGGCTTTTGAGAGTTCTCAGTTTCTGCTCCACAGGAGAGCTGTAGAAACAATAAACTCTGGATATTAACAAACAGCTGGAAACAGGTTTTCAAACATTCCCAAAGGTGATGTTTGGATACTTTTATACAGTAGCCTTGAAGTATATTTATCACAATAATTACTTGTCCTAAGATTAAATCAGATATTGGTTTTTCTCTGAAAACAGTAGAAATCTTAAATTACTACTTTAACAAACTGTTTTCAGCATACAGGAAAAAAATCCAATTAACATTGAATGTGGAAAGGAAAGTAGCTTCTTACTCAGAGCATACGGTAAATACCATCTTATGCTCTGGGTCAAGCCTTGTCTAATACAGAAGAACACAGAGAATGCTCTCAGCATGTGTGCAATTTTCCATCACTGCTGGGATAAATGTTGTGAATCTGTAGGACAGGAACCACAAGGTACACAAGAAGTACAGCATAATGGGAACTGTTGACACTGAGACCTACAGGAATTAATGAAACAGATTAATTATTCTGGACTGAGCCTCCATTTTCCTCATTTCAGTGTGAGTACTTTTCTTTGAAGTAACATTAGTAAAAGCAATTCAAAGCTCAGCTATGTGTACATGGTACCACTCTTTCTTTGCAGAAACTTTGTTGTAATAAAAAAATAAGACCTTTTACCTTGATACATGCTTGATGCTTGAAGCTTTTCATCTTCAAAGGATTTTCACAAACACTGCTTTAATGTAGTTTAAGGATTATTAACATCATGATTATGACTTTACAGGAGGGACATAGTTAAATATTTAAATCCAGAGAGACATTTGATGTCAGAAGAGGGATTAAAACTCAAGGGTCAGTATGTCCTAATTATCTGCCTACAGAATTAGCCCCTCCTCTACTAACCTTGGTTTACACTGTTAAGTACTGCCTTCCTATACATAGGCTATTTTCTATATTTAACAAAATAACACACAATTTGAGTAATTAAAATGCTTCTTACATCAGCAAGGTTGTTCCTGTTCATTTGGCCAAGATTTTACAATTCCATCAGGCAGACAGCTAAAACTGTTAAGAGAGGTTTGGGGACCTTAAATCATCAGCTGTTGACGCACGGAAAGACCCAAGAACTCTGTTTACAGATTTTGGGGAGGTAATTTATTACCGCCGGTGGGCACACTTCCAAAATCGTGCGCACCTACTGGCTACGAAACCATGACTATATGTTGTGAAACAATACATATTCATTGGATTTCCCAATACACATATACATATTCATAACCTGTCTCTGCTTCTCATGTAAAATTAGATCTCCTCCCATCTCTGCAGGAGCAGTCTTTTGTGGGAATGGACTTGGGGTCTCAGGGATGAAGTAGCAAGTGTTCCTCACAATGAACTACCTCTGAACTCCGAGTCCCACGCAAACTCAGAAGGCTCCTTGATCATTACAGGAGCACATCTGCTTCTTTTATCTTTATTTTGACCTTCACCATTGGACAAAGCACACTTGGTCCAGCTCGCTATCTCATTCAAGGCTTATTCACCTCCTCAGTGTCAGATTTAATTAATAGCTACTTCATAAGCTCAAGGTTTATGCTCACTGTTTAATCAGTACCCGTTTTTTCTTTTTAAGTTCAGAGTAATGCTGCCCCATTAGTCACTGGCCCTATCAGTACCTCTAAGAAGGGCAGGGTTTTCAGGTATTGATAACAGGTGGACTTTTACCGCTATTCCGTCAAGACTTTAAAAACAACACTTTACATTTAAGTTTGAAGTTCTTTAATCCAGTATATCAATTACTTAATCTAAAAGTTGTTTGGTAAGGTGGAAATGGGACTTAGATCTTACACATTATTTAGCTTTAGGAATACTAATTGTGAAATAGTGGGACATCAAAGCAGAGAGATTCAAAGTCATTGTGCATTTCTTTTGAAAATTTAAATAAAACTCTATTAAATTGCTTTTATCATTAATTACTAAATTACTAGAGTCATGAAGGCTGGAAGACACCTTCAAGATCATCAAGTCTGGTGGTTAACCCAACACCACCATGCTTCCGTGTGTCAGAACCGTGACACATCAGGCACAGTGACTCCACTACTGCCCTGGGAAACCTGTTTCAGTCCTTCACAATTTTGGTGAGTTAGTTTTCTAATGTTCTACCTAAACCTTCCCTGGCACAACTTTAGGTCATTTCCTGTTGTTTAAGTACTGTTAATTGTAAGAAAAGACCCACCTCCACCTCACTACAGGCCATTCCTGCCTGGATTATGTTCTTGTGTGACTTGGTCTAGGTGATTCTGCTGTGGCAGGGGGACTTTCGAGGTCCCTTCCAATCCCTAATGTTCCGTGACTCTGTAATTCCATCACTTGCAATAAGAAGTGCACCCTCTGGGGTACACAAAGATTATTTGAAGGTTTTCTGTAATATCATTAAGTGTCAACTGATACTTGCAACCTCTCCAGTAATCCTATACCTTGTGTCTTTTTAGCAGTGCCTGTTCATTCTGAACATCCATGTTCACAGTGTTTTCCTGAATGCTAGTGTGATGTTTCTGGTGGGGTACGACTGGATTCAGTTACACATAGTGTTCCTCAGGGGTCTGTTTAGGGTCCATTGTTGTTAACAACTTTGTCAGTGACACAGATAGTGGCACTGAGTGCACCCTCAGCAAGTTTGCCTGTGACTGCAAGCTATGTGCTGTGGTCAAAACACTGACGATAAGGGATGCCATCTGGAGCGACTGTGACAGGCCCGAGAACATGCCCTGGGCAAAACTGAATGAGGGTTAACAGGTCCAAATCTAAGATCCTGACCTGGATGCAGGCAATCCCAAGTCCAACTATTTGCTGAGTGGTGAACGCACTGAAAGCAGTCTTGAGGAGAAGGACTTGGGAATGTTAGTAGATGACAAGCTCAACATGAGCTGGTAAGAAGTGTGACTAGCAGGTCAAGGGCAAGGATTGTGCCCTTTTACTCTGCTCTCATGAGACCCCACTCGGATTATTGTGTCCAGTACTGGGGTCTCCAACATAAGAAGGGCACAGAACTCTTGGAGCAAGCCCAGAGGAGGGCCAGAGGGATGATCAGAAGAGGGTTGGAACACTTCTTCTGTAAGCCAGGCTGACGGAATTAAGGGCTGAAAAAGAGAAGTCTCTGGGGAGACCTCACAGCAGCATTCCAGTGCCTGAAGAAGGCTATAGGAAAGCTGGAGAGGAATTTTTTTACAAGGGAATTAGTGATAGGACAAGGGCTGTGGCTTCAACCTAAAAAAGCAGACCTAGACTGGATCTCAGGAAGAAATTTGAACAGGTTGCCCAGGGAAGTTGTGGAAGTTCTGTCAATGGAAGTGTTCAAGGCCAGGTTGGAAGGGCCTATGGGCAACCTGGTCTAGTAAGAGTTGTCCCTGCATAGGGCAGGGGTAGTGGAACTAGAAGTTGACACCTTCCAACCTCCTATGACTCTGCTTGTTTCCAATTTCAAACAGCTGCTGTAGAACGCTGACAACTCACCATGACAAGTGGTGTGTCAAGAACTTCTAGATTACGGTTTACTGATGAAGTTACTGAACTGGTTTCAAACTCTCAGTTGTATAACTGGAATTTTATTTTAAACTATTCAATGCTGAGTTGTCAAAACTATATTTTCTGTAGTAAATAAAGTATTTGTTTTAAATTGTTCATTTCAAAAAGTATTATTTATTTTAAATAATTTTGAAGGCATGAGTCCCTCAACCTAGGGATATAAACTGGTTTAAGTAATAGGAATTCAAGTGACCTCTCCTGATGCACTCCTCTCTTGAAGAAGTGCACAATTTCATTTTGACTCAGCAGTGTGCCCAGGCGGCCAAGAGGGCCAGTGGCATCCTGGCCTGCATTAAGAATGGTGTGGCCAGCAGGTCAAGAGAGGTTATCCGTCCCCTGTATTCGGCACTGGTTAGACCACACCTGGCATATTCTGTTCAGTTCTGGGCCCTTCAGTTTAAGAAGTATGTCGAGGTGCCAGGACGAGTCCGAAGAAGGGCAACTCGATTGGTTAAGGGGCTGGAAGATAAGCCCTACGAGGAGAGGCTGAGGGAGCTGGGTTTGTTTAGTCTGGAAAAGAGGAGGCTCAGGGGTGATCTTATTGCTGTTTATAACTATCTGAAGGGTGGTTGTAGTCAGACAGGGGTTGGTCTTTTCTCCCTGGCCACTGGAGACAAGACAAGAGGTCATGGTCTTAAGCTCCATCAGGGAAGCTTTAGACTTGACATTAGGAAAAAATTTTTCACTGAAAGAGTGATCCGGTCTTGGAATGGGCTGCCCACAGAGGTGGTTGAGTCACCGTCCCTGGAGGTATTCAAGGTTGGGCTGGATGAGGTTCTGAGTGGCATGATCTAGATGTTAGATGTTAGGATTACTGTTTTTTTTTTTTAATTTAGGTTGGACTGGATGATCTTTAAGGTCTTTTCCAACCTTGTCATTACTGTGATACTGTGATACTGTGATATTGATACAGGTTCTTCCTACTAGTTAATTACTAAATGGAAAATAGCATGGTATTCTACTTGAAAAGGCACTTACTTTGTTTGCAAGTTTTCAGCTCTCTTTTTCCAGCTTGAAATATAAGCTGTCCACCCACTGCCTGGAATGTGCCAAAACAGATAGGACTAGACATCTTCAGAAACACCATCTGAAGAAGATTCTTCTTTGAGCTTCCAGCTCAACACTGCTTGAAGTACTCATGTCATTAATAATTCAGCATGAAGAGTATTCTTGCTAGTTTGCATCCAGATTTACTCTGGATACAGACAGAATCATAACACTGTTTAGGCTGGAAAAGACCTTCAAGATCTCTGGAGTGCAACAGTGAACCCAGCACTGCCAAGTCCACTGGCAAGTCCACTACCAAACCATGTCCCCCCAAGCAACACACTACATGTCATTTAAATGTGTAATTAAATGTGTCATTAAAAATAATCCAGAGATGAGGAATCTACCACTGTCCTGGGCAGCATGTTTCAGCAATTCACAACTATTTTGGTGAAATAATTTTTCAATCTAAACCTCCCCTGGCACAACAACAGGCCAGTCAGTCTCACCTCTGTGCCCAGTAAGGTCATGGAGCAGATCCTCCTGAAGGCACTACCGAGACAGGAGGATAGTGAAGAGGTGAATGGGTACAATCAGCATGGTTTCACCAAGGGCAAATCCTGCCTGACATATCTGGTGGCCTCCTATAAACATGTCACAGCATTAATGGATGAGGGGCGGGCGACTGATTGCATTTACCTGGACCTGAGCAAAGCCTTTCACAGTATCACAGTATCACAGTATCATCAAGGTTGGAAGAGACCTCATAGATCATCAAGTCCAACCTGTCACCCAGAGCTCAAGGCTAGACCATGGCACCAAGTGCCACGTCCAATCCCGCCTTGACAATCCCGACACTGTCCTGCATCACATTCCCGTCTCCAAGCTGGTGGAACGTTGCTTTGATGAGTGGATTATGGCTGCACCCAGAGAGTGGTTGTCAATGGATCC
>VXBP01005386.1:0-30174 GCA_013400115.1 Rhinopomastus cyanomelas | reverse complement strand
GAAAGAAATAAATGGTGGCGCAGAGCTTTGGATCTTGGCATTCCCCAGCGTCACGGCGTCACTTGCATGGTACCTCCACAGAGGATATCCGTGCATTGGCTGAGTCTGTATCTAGGAAAAATAATCTGGCTATGAAAGAATCCTCCACTAAAAAGCCCCCAATTCATGAGGGGAACACCCACTGCCCCCCCTTAACGCAACACCGTGGCCACAAAGATATTCGCTATAACTCTGTGGATGAAATGAAATGGCTGTAAGAAAGAAAGAGTTCAGCAAAGTTTGAAAAAGATTCCATTGGAGTATTGCTTTAGTTATTGACATGAACATAAGATGCTTTCAGGTAGTAGGTGACAGGAAGAAATGCAGATATTAAATGTATCTTACACATCCAGAGCTAGCAGTCATGAAGACCAGAGTAAGACAACCTGTCTTCTCACAGCCCTCAAGATAGTGGGTCACAGGACAAGGACCAGGTTGACAAAGTCCCTCCCACTTTAAGAAAAGACAAGTTTCATGACCACCTGAAGAACCTGAATATAAACTAGTCCATGGGACTTGATGAGATGCATCCCAGAGAATTAAAGGCATTAGCTGAAGCAGTTGCTGAGCTACTGTCCATAACCGAGAAGACTTGGCGTTCAGGAGCAGTCCCTAGCAACTGGAAAAAGGGGAATATCGTGCCCATCTTGAAAAACAGTGAAAAAGAAGACCCTGGGAACTACCGACCTGTCAGCCTGGGAAGATCATGGAACTGATCCTTCTGGAGAACATGCTGAGGCACATGAAGGAAAGGAAGGTAATCCTAGGTAGCCATCATGGATTTCCTAGAGGCAGGTCCTGCCTGACCGATGTAGTGGCCTTCTACAATGAAGTGACTGCATCAGTCAACAAGGGAAGACTTATGGATGTCACCTGTCTGGAATTCTGCAAGGCCTTTGACACAATCCCCCACAACATCCATATCTCTAAGCTGGAGAACTGTGGGTTTGATGGGTGGACTATTCACTGGGTAAAGAACTGGCTGGATGGTTGCATGCAGAGAGTGATGGTCAGTGGCTCAATGTCCACATGGAGGAAGGTGAGGAGTGGTATCCCACAGGGGTCTATGCTGGGACCACTGCTGTTCAATCTATTAATAAATGACATTGACAGAGGTATCGAGTGCACCCTCAGCAAGTTTGCAGATGACACTAAGCTGAGGGGTGCAGTTGATATGCCTGAGAGATGGGATGCGTTCCGGAAGACCCAGGTAGACTGGAGAGGTGGGCCCAGATGAACCTTGTGAGGCCAAGTGCAGAGTCTCGCACATGGACTGGGGTAACCGGTGTTATCAGTACTGGCTGGGAAAGGATCTACTGGAGAGCAGTCCTGTGGAAAGGCAGTTGGAGGTTCTGGTGGGTGAAAAACTGGACATGAGCCACCAGTGTGAAATCCTAGCCCAGAAGGCCGATCACACTCTGGGCTGCATCAAAAGAACTGTGGCCAAGAGATCAAGAGAGGTGACTGTGCCCCTCTACTCTGCCCTGGTGAGACCTCACCTGGAGTATTGTGTTGAGTTGTGGAGTCCTCAGGACAAGAAGACTGTAGACAGACTGGAGTATGTCCAGAGGAGGGCCACTAAAATGATCAGGGGAATGAAGCACCTCTCGTATGGGGACAGGCTGAGGAAGTTGTGGCTGTTCAGAAAAGAAGGCTCCAGAGCATCTTTTCTGCTTTATGCCACTTTGTTTGTAAAGAATAAAGCAACTAAGCTGGTGAAGGGTCTGCAGAATGAATCTTACGAGGAAGACTGAGGGAGCTGGGGGTCTTTAGTTTGAAGGAGTCTGAGAGGAGACCTCATCACTCTCTACAGCTGTCTGAAAGGACATTGTGGAGAGGTTGGTGCTGGTCTCTTCTCACAAGTAATNAAACTGGACATGAGCCACCAGTGTGAAATCCTAGCCCAGAAGGCCGATCACACTCTGGGCTGCATCAAAAGAACTGTGGCCAAGAGATCAAGAGAGGTGACTGTGCCCCTCTACTCTGCCCTGGTGAGACCTCACCTGGAGTATTGTGTTGAGTTGTGGAGTCCTCAGGACAAGAAGACTGTAGACAGACTGGAGTATGTCCAGAGGAGGGCCACTAAAATGATCAGGGGAATGAAGCACCTCTCGTATGGGGACAGGCTGAGGAAGTTGTGGCTGTTCAGAAAAGAAGGCTCCAGAGCATCTTTTCTGCTTTATGCCACTTTGTTTGTAAAGAATAAAGCAACTAAGCTGGTGAAGGGTCTGCAGAATGAATCTTACGAGGAAGACTGAGGGAGCTGGGGGTCTTTAGTTTGAAGGAGGCTGAGGGGAGACCTCATCACTCTCTACAGCTGTCTGAAAGGACATTGTGGAGAGGTTGGTGCTGGTCTCTTCTCACAAGTAATTAGTGACAGAACAAGAAGGATTTGGCTCCAGTTACAACAAGGTAGGTTTAGACTTGATATTAGGAAGAATTTTTTCACAGAAAGGGTGGTCAGGCACTGGAATGGGCTTCCCAGGAGGTTAGTCGCCATCCCCGGATTTAAAGATCATTCGGATGAGGGATGTGGTTTAGGGGTAAACTTGTAGGGTAGGGTAGATGGTTGGACTGGATGACCCCAGGGGTCTTTTCCAACCAGAGTGATTCTGTGGTTCTGTGAAGGAGAGTGCCTGGAGTAAAGTCTCATTTCCTTAACTTCAGCAAGATACTTGGTGTCTCTAATTTGCCCTGTAAATTTTCCACTAGGAGAGAAATGATAGAACTGATGTGTATCCTCCACAGATATTGTTTCTGATTGAAATAAAAAGTCTTAAATCTATCAGACTAATAGAAGTGCAAACTAAAATAGAACCTCACCAATGTACATCAGGTGCTTTGGAGGGACTGGATATGAAGACGTTCTCACTGAACTTTGAAACTGCCAGCAAGGAAGCCGTTTCTGATAGAACATTACTTCAATTTTGCCTTTCTTCTGACTTCACTCAACACTGGAAAGAGAATGTGGGAAAATACGCTGTGCAAGGTAGGAAGGAACTCTGTGCTTCGTGATTCAGAATTAATCCATGGCAGTAAAATATGACAAGATCAAGCACAGTCACTCACACCTTATCAAATCTTCATATTCCAGGGTTGTCATTTTGCTTATTACTTCAAATTTCTCAAAAAAGATTGCAAAACACTTATGTCAAATTCCTGACCAATGCACGTGATGCAGGTACTGTGCTCAGCATTTCCAAAGAGCCTGTAAGATTGTAAAAGCAAACCTTATATTTTTATAACAACAACAACCAACAAATGTTGTACCTTTTGAGCACATCAGATGCTCTGTGGGAAATTGTTTACAGTTCCTTAGACTTCTGAGGAAGACTCTAATGCGGCATGTGAATGATTTTCTCAGGAACTTTGGGAGGTTTATGAAGAGTGTTTATAAAATTTAAGAATGAATCCGTGTCCTGCAGAAGTCTGTACAATCCTTTGTAATGGAATCCAAATTATACAAGACCCTGGGTTAAACAGAGTTCAGTTTCATCCCTCCGGGTAATGCTTCGTACAAATTTTTGCCATTTTCCAAATTAAC
The DNA here is from genome assembly GCA_013400115.1 of Rhinopomastus cyanomelas. Classification (NCBI taxonomy): domain Eukaryota; kingdom Metazoa; phylum Chordata; class Aves; order Bucerotiformes; family Rhinopomastidae; genus Rhinopomastus; species Rhinopomastus cyanomelas. The sequence goes on along the minus strand of VXBP01005386.1, from coordinate 26,591 downwards.
CAGCTTTTTAGTTTTTCTTCCCTGAATTGCTGGGTTCTGAATCAAAGTGAAACACCAGCCTTTGATTTTAATCAAAGGGTAGTCTGACATTTTTACCTCAGCAGAGAAGAATTTTACCAACTATACTTAACTTTGTTATTGCTAGTGTTTTATTGGCTGTAACTCTCCTCTTCATTGTAATTCTGTTTAACCAAAGGCTTTAGATGTCACCCAGATGTTGACGTACATTCTATTTTACTTTACTTGAGAGTGAGCTCATTTATGTCCTATGGGCATAAAAAGACTTGATGGTCTTCATGTTTCAGGCACTTCCTAGAGCTTGGATTTTCTCTGCATTTTTAGGTCTTCTTCTGTGGGGTGAAAGATCACTGAGAAGTCTACAAGACTTTAATTTTCCTGAATAAACTCACACACCACAATTCTCCAACATGTTCCACTTTCCAAACCTGCCAAACTGCATCAGTAATTAGTTCCAATGAGTTATTTTATGCCTCTTTTTTCCTTGGGTTTTTTTTTTCTTCTCACTGCCAGGAAGAAGGTTTTCTCAAAGGGCTCTTCTGTTCACTCAGTGAGCCATCTCCTGGGCAAATACACCCCAGACACATCAGTGAGAGCTCTCCTAATAGTTTTTCATGAAATAGCTTTGTAAAATTATGGAGATCCCACACAGTGACAGCTTCACTATGGATATAAGGGGAGATTAAAAAAAACTGGGTTCTAATTCTGGATCATGGTTACCTATTTTTTGAACATGTTCTGTCACAACAATCTCATACAGTTACAGGATCCCAATGGCAACTGCTAAGAACCATCTTGAGAAAGCACCACAAGATATCCACATCACCTTGGGGAAAGGTGTGTGATTTATGAGTCATTGAGTCTTATGAGTCATTGGGGCACTAACAGAAAGTCAATAATGATGGACATCTTCCCATTATGTCTTGTGAGACAAGTTACACCTTGATATCTACTGAACAGTACCGTGCGGTGACATGGGTCTGTATATCTCTTCAGCACATGGACTATACTCAGCATGACCCCCTTGTTTCAAGGAGTCATCTTTTCTGCATCATATTTTCTTCATCTGACAAGGAGAGTCTCCTTCTAGCACATCTGAAAGGACAAGAGAAACAGCCATTAAACATTCCCAATGAAATAATTTTATTTCCAAATTTATTTCTACCATTTTATTTCCAAATTGCTACTTTTTTTGTGGTGTCTGATAATCACAAAGAGTCCTTCTCCTCTCAGGATACACAAACCACAAGATTCTGATGACTCACACTGAAAGAGCTTTCAAACACATGAAGGACGGAAGGGCATGCTGTTTCTGCATTAAAGCTTCCTGCCAAAGACCAGAACTAGGCACACATAAATGTAATTGGATAAAGTTTTAGCAGTGATGAGAAATTCACCTCGCTGTAACTATTCCGGTGAGAGAGTCTTGCCCATCTTATGAACTCCCCGATTGTATCCTGTTTGTCATGCACTTCCTTTTTGACGATCACAGCTGGAAGCAAAATAGTTCTGAAACTGTTGTTTGCACACAAAGGTGCAATATTTAGTCTCTGATGTAAGGACATAGTAGCTCTTGACTGGTACTCAGCAGAAAAGGTGGCTAGGCTGAAATTTTGAGTGCTCTTTGGACAAGACCTGCAATGTGTTATGTCTTTGTATGACCAATATCACACAAGTATGCTCTTAACTGGTTGCACTCTTGGTCTACCATCAAAAGTATATTAAACAATAAAGTTCTCTCTTCTTGTAACTGTAAAGACAAATCTCACAGCTGAGGCAGCACCTCCTCTCTGAAGCACAAGGACTGTGCTCAGTGCTCTGCACTGTACAGCAATCCTTATGAGGAAACCGTTAAGACAGAAAGTCTAGTGAGACCAGATGTGCACAGGGGTTAAAGTACAGTCTGATGCTGTTGCTGGCAGTAAAGACCTTTGGTGTTTGCAACAGGCATGTCATCACACTCGTCTGCTGCTTTTTAACACCTAGATATCACTGATACAGTAAAGTCTGTCAAGCCACAGCTTTCTCAAAGTAAAGGCTAAAATACCCTGGTAGTTTCTGTTTGGCTGAACTTAGGTGATTTCTCAGGCCATGGCTTGGACTTCGGTGGAAATGAGTCAGCGGAAGCTCAGGCAAAATAGAGCAGATAAGTGTGAATTGTTTTCAAAAGAGTAACATTCAGATTCAAACAAACACAAGGGGCCAGCAAAAGACCTGCACTCTCAAAATCAAAACTAGATTTAGTCTTTGTCCTGAACAAGAATGAATGCCTGCCTTGAGAGAAGAGTGTGAATGAAAGTCATGCACAACTTCTGGCTGCTGAGCTAGTCTTAGGAGTGCAGAGCGAGACACTAATGGCCTTATAGGGGACTTGAAGTCTTAAAATCTGAACTGCATTCTCTGCAGCTGCAAATGCACCACTTCCAGTAATTTGAAGTTTATTTGTGCATGCGGCAATCCCCAAACCCCCAGTGCCAATGCCTTGCTGACATCAACTCCACTAGCAAGGACAGGGGTTACACCCTTCATATAGGAAGAATTTTCTGATCGGGACATAGCTGTAGAGATCCCAAGTGAAAGGGAATGGTGATTTGTGGGGAACCTCTGGGTAGCTGACAGGAAGGATGTGTGGGTAAACTAAAAGTACACTGCACCTCACAAGAGTACACTGAGGACAAGAGGCAGACCATCACATTTCAGGAGGATTTGATAACAATCTTCTTTATTCACCTAGTCCTGTCATAGTCCCATTGTAACTGATGTGCAGAAAGCACGTTACAGCAGTTTCTCTGGGGTGGCGAATACATCCAGGAGTTTATGCTTCTGTAACTCCCACAGAGAATTACTGTGCTCACTCCCCTCTGTCTGTGGGTTGCATTTGCAGCTGATGGAACTGCAAAAGATACAACTTTTTATTATTCTTATCGTAAGACAGCAATGTAAAATTTAGGGAAAAGAAATCTCGTACATGAAAGATCTAATGAGATTTTCCTGCTGGTATTCTTGCCTTTTCTTGTCATTCAAAGCTTTTATGGAATATTTTTTCATGCTTTATCCATGTGAAATCCATGCATTTGATGACACAGCCTCAAGCTGCGCCAGGGGAAATTTAGGCTTGAGGTGAGGAGAAAATTCTTCACCGAGAGAGTCATTGGCCACTGGAATGGCCTGCCCAGGGAGGTGGTGGAGTCGCCAACTCTGGAGCTGTTCAAGGCAGGATTGGATGTGGCACTTGGTGCCATGGTCTAGCCTTGAGCTCTGTGGTGACAGGTTGGACTTGATGATCTATGAGGTCTCTTCCAACCTTGATAATACTGTGATACTGTGATACTGTGATGCATTTACTACATAAGGTCTATAAAGGTTCTTGAAGAAAACAATTTTATAAAAGCTTATTATTATTAGTGGAATATTGGGGGGTTTACCCTATTTGATCACATCAGGAATATTGTGTTCAGTTCTGGACCCTCAGTTCTTGGACACAGAACTGCTGGAAAGAATCCCGCCTGGAGCCATGAAGGTGATGAAGGCAGTGGAGCATCATCCTGATGAGGAAAGGCTGAGGGAGCTGGGTCTGTTGAGCTTGGAAAAAAGGAGACTGCAGGGTGACCTCATCAATGTTTATAAATATGTGAAAGGAGGATGGAGCCAGGCTCTGGTCAGTGTTATCTAGTGATAGAACAAGGGACAATGGGTGTGAGCTGGAACGTATTGGTTTCACATAAATATCAGAAGAAACTTCTTCACAGTGAGGGTGACAGACCACCGGAAGGGGCCGCCCAGGGAGGCTGTGGAGTCTCCTTCTCTGGAGATGTTTAAAACCCACCTGGACATGTTCTTGTGTGACTGGATCCGGGTGATCCTGGTGTGGCGGGAGGATTGGACTAGATGATCTTTCAAGGTCCCTTCCAATGTTCTGTGATTCTGTGATTTGTGTTAAGCTCCCATCCAAATTGTTCTCCACATTAACATGTTCCTAAGAAATGAAAGTCTTAACCTGCTTTTCATGTAAAGAAATGAAAATAGTGCTTGCAGATACAGTAGTTCCCTGTTTCTATGTCACATTTAACAGTTTAGGTCTCACACTGGAACATATGACCAAGTGTCCAATGAGAGACACAGGGAAAACTTTTTTGTGCTTCATTGATATATCCTCAAATCACTTTAGTGCTCAGCTTTAGGCACCACCTCTTAAGAAGGATAAAATACACCCACAGTAACATTCATTACACCTAGAGATCCAGGAGAGAAGAAAGAGGATGACCAGAGGGCATGAAAATGTGTCTAATTAGAAAAGACTGAAAGATTACTTGAGAGATGCTAAAGGGAAGCTAAGATAGAAGTAGGTGTGACAAGCTTAGGGTATTTGCACCGAGGGACAACTAATGGTATGGTCTGGATGTTACAGGTCACCTGGAAAGTCTGTCGTCTCCCCACCAAACATTCCCGCAGGTACAACCAGCAAATAATCCTCACTAATAGGTGCCAGAAAGAAGCAGATTAACAAGACTGGTGTCTGAACCTGCTCCAGACTTTTCAATGTCTCACATAGACACCACATTGTAGAGAAGGGGTAGAAAAATTTTAGCACCTCTGGAAGGAGCGGGGAGATCAAACAATCAAAGAAAAACTGTGAGGATATCTTAATTTGGCCAGCCTTGAAGGCCATGTGCCTAGACCCTTATCCAAAATTACATCCTAAAAAAAAAGGCCAAATATCAATTACAAAATTGAAACATTAGAAAATCTTAGTAACATGGAATTATAGAATGGCTCAGGCTGGAAGTGACATAGATATCGTCTACTTCAAACTCCCTGCAGAGATGCCTCTCAGCTAGACTGGGTTGCTCAAGGCCTCTTCCAGCTTGGCCTTGCACATCCCCAGGACAATGGATTTCAGAGTCTCCCCATCCTTATACTGAAGATTTTCTTCCTAAGATCTAGCCTAAACCTACTCTCCTTCAGTTTAAGATCATTTCCTCTTGCCCTATCGGTAGGTCCCCTTGTGAAAGGTCCCTCTCCAGCCTTCATGTAGCTTTCCTTCAGATATTGGAAGATAGCTACAAAGTGACCTTCAGAGTCTTCTCTTCCCAAGGCTGAACAACTCCAGCTCTTTCAGACTACCCTTGTAGTAAAGAGCTGCAGCCCTTGAATCATGTCTCTCCAACAGTTCCATGTCCTTCTTATGTTGGAGACACCAGAACTGGAAGAAGTATTCAAGGTGGAGTCTCTTGAGAGCAGAGCAAAGTGGGAGAATCACATCTCTTGTTCTGTTGGCCACACTTCTGTTGATGAATCCTAGGATATGGTGTCCTTCTTGGCTGCATGAGTGTACTGCCAGCTCATATTGAGCATCTCATCAATCATCATCCTCAAGTATTACTCTTCAAGGCTACTCTTACCCCACTCTGCACCCAGCTTGTAATTGTGCCCAGAAGTGGCCTGACCCAGATGCAGGGTCTGGCTTTTTGACGTGTTGAACCTCACGCTGTTTGCACTCGAGTAATCCTGGAGTAAATGTGTTTTTGTCAAAATCGCTCTTCAAAACTGGAGACAAGAAGGTAGGACTTTGTAAGTCTGGAGTTCTAGTAGTGTCAAAATTTGCTACTGGCAGTTTAATAAAGGAAATTCTGGTTTTCCGGTTCCAGCCAATTTCAATGTTAATTTAGGAGACATTTAGAACCTTGAAACAGCTGGTATCAGAAGAAATTATTTTAATAGAAAAAAGCCTCAACATTTTTTTTAAGAAGCAGTCAAGCAGAGGTACTTTCTAAGTGTTCATTCTTGCAGTGTTTCTTTTATTCCATTTTCCTTGGAAGCAGACTGTGATTGTGACGTTTCATAGGAAATGAAAAATACTGCACCCAGCCAAATCTTACACTTGCACCTCAGTCAGTTTTCAAAGTGCTTGTGGGGAGGTCACTAAGATATCAAACCCCCAGATGCTGCAAAACAGGAAGGAATTGTAAAATACGGTAGCAAAACAATGACTCACACGGATGCCAGGCATCTGGGATAGTATGATTCACATGCCTTATCGTGCCTGCTTGCAGAACAGCACCATGTCATGAGGGCAGAGAAACGCGTTCAGCCAGCTGCCCACTTCCAGTGCAAACAGGACACAGCACTTACAAACAACACGAAGATAAAGCCCCTGTGAGTGTCGGTGCACAACCCTGTGCAACTCATATCCCTGCTTGCTCCCACTAACTCTAACTCAGGAGCCTTCCCAGCACTTTGCAAACACCACCTGGCAGCACAGTGGTGCTCTCTCTCTCAACAGCAAATGCTGCTAGGGTTCTGTGAAGACCCCAATGGATCTTCTTCATCTTCTTTGTCTGGGTGCTCCCTAGGGAGCTCATATCTAGCTCAGAGAAATCAAAGTAAAATTCAACAAATTTTTTACCCCCACAAGGCCAGCAGCTTTGCCCCAGTCTTTCACATCCGCAACTGGCATTTTGTGTGAGTGAGTGAGAAAGCCCAGGGGCACAGCCTAGACAGGGAAGTCTGAGCAGCATCGCTGAAGGGACATTTTGTTTGAGTTTTACCTTTTTTATTTCAGAGCTACCTTTGCCACCACACAGAACACTTCGACAAAACACAGTCATCTCTAAGTCATCCCATGGGTTCCTCCCTTAAGCAAAACAAGACACCTGGGCTCATTCCTCCTCCTTCTGCTCCTTACATATGTCTGAATTTTCCTGACTGTCAATCTCATCCTAAGTCCCAGCACAGACTGAGTTTTTTTTATACTAAGGTCACCTGAGTTTGTGCATGGAACTCAGGCAAAGGGTGCAGAGTGGAAGTTACCACCTGACAAAAATTTTCGTGAAGCTTGCATGCAGAAAAGGGTCTGTATAGACATATGAACATCTATATGATTAGGCATGGTATGCTGGATAAAGCCAGTGTGATGGGAGGTCTACAGACACAGTCCGCGTCTACCAAAGGTACAGGTGATCTCAGAAATGGAAGCCTCTACACCTCACAGTGATTTCTGGATGACCAATGTGATATTTCCTGCCACAGCATGCTCAGCCCACTGCTCCCTCCAGGCTCAGAAGGCCCTTTTCCTTTCCCCACACAGCCCTGATGGCATAGAGGGACCTCCACCACCAAAAGGCTGGAGTGTTTTTCCAAGGAACATTTGTGAAGCTATCTGTTCATGTGTCTACTTTCCTCACACATGGCAGGCACCTGGTCTCCATAGTCAAAAAAATCATTGTCAAGCAGTTGTGAGTGGAGGCTTGATAAGGACATTTCCAGGAGCAAACCTCATTTTCATGGTGTTTGCAGAACACAGTGTTGAGTACGGTGTATATCCTATTATCTGCAAGGGTCCAGAGAAAACGGATCTTTAACGCACCATGTTATCAAGTTATATACTGATAAGGAAGTGTAAGGGTAGCTAAAGTTCCTCTTTTCATTCTTGGCCAACCCCATCAACCTCATGAAGACAGAACTGTCCCTACAGATTTGCTCTTCAGCACAGAAGTCCTGCTCGTTGCATTTCTGCCCAATTCCAAATCTTCTCCCTGAAGATTAATCTCGCCAGCCCTCAAACACCTCCTCTACCTGCAAATTTTAACATTAAGTCCACAATACACCTAAGGAGCCAAAGCTACTGCTTATTTTTCCTGCCTTTATTTTTGTGAATGGAAATACTTTTTTCCAGTGTTTTCCACAGTTTGAAGACTGTGCTTCCTCCTCCTTCTTTCAAGGTTCCTGTATCAGGAGATCTTGAAATTGCAACTTAAGCAATACGAAGATCCTCAGATGCAAGCAACAAACCTAGAGAGCCCTGATTCAAGAATCTCCCCTGTGATTATTACAAACTGTTAAGCTTCAAATACATGGTTTTTACAACTCAAAGGAAGAAGAGCAATCCTGAGATGAGTAACCAATGCTCACTGTCATCAGATCATACACCTCTGTGCACGTGCAAGTAATCCATGTTTTTCGCATTCATCTAAATATCCCCCAGATATGAAGTTTCCCTCTAGTTGAAAAAAAATATTGATTCAGGTAAGTTTTCCAATCATATATTAGCTCAAGACTCAGAGAACCCTTGCTTGAGTGACTTTCAAAAACTGCTGCTTCTGATGGAAGCATAAAACAGTGCAGTAAAAAAAAAAAAAAATTTAAAACCATATAAAACAACATTTAAAGGTATTAAATTTCCATAACTTTCATTTTTTACTGAGCATCTGACCCTACGTGTATATCTGAAGAGCTTTTTAATTAGTAATCAAACGTAGGAGGTTCCATATAAACATCAGAAGGAACTTCTTCTCAGTGAGGGTGACAGAGCACTGGAATAGGCTGCCCCGGGGGGTTGTGGAGTCTCCTTCACTGGAGGCATTTAAAACTCTCCTGGGTATGTTCCTGTGCGACTTGCTCTAGATGATCCTGCTGTGGCAGGGGGATTGGACTAGATGATCTTTCAAGGTCCCTTCCAATCCCTATTGTTCTGTGATTCTGTGATAAATGCTGGCTTGCAGCTGTATTTTCCCCAAATAGATGATGCCATGGCAATCTAAAGAGATTCTTTTAATGACCTAGGAAGTAGCCATGCATTTCATAAGACAGGTGGTTCCAGAAGCATTTCAAATGGATGGGGAGGTCTACCCCTTGTCTCCCATTACCTCAATAATTCAAACTCAGAGGAAACTGAGTACAATGCCAATAAAAGCACAGTGATAGTACACACCTAGAGATGGCTTTATCTTCTTACGGGCTTTTTTGACTTTAGAAACACACATCTGTCAGAGTAACAGACTTAGGAATATGCTGGATGTACTAGGGAGTCATTAAAAATACTTTAAAAAGCCTTATCCTTGAGATTACCAGAAGAAAACCCCATTTGTGCTAAGACTTAATCTCATGGCCTAGGTCTATTTTCTTGCTAAATATTGGCAACTAACCTTTAGCAATTGCACTGAAGTATTGTGTGCTCTGCAGTTACAAAGAATGTTGAGGTTTAATATGTGGCTTGACAAATACTTAGATAAATTCAGGTTCTCATCTGATCTGAGTCAGATTAAACTCTGGACTACACAATATTTCACATCATCTGACTTATTCTTGTGATAGAGCAAGGTGAGTGCTTTCATGGAATGTCATTGAACATGATCATGTCTACGACATCACGTCTGGCCTGTAACTTAGCTTAAACTGTGCCTTTTCCTTACAAAATCAATATTGACAGTTTGCCGAGGCTGAATGGGCTCACTGAGAAAGGACTTAATTTTTTTATAAGAAAGAACATACTGACACAGAATTAAAGCTACGGTGTGTTCCTTGGCTTGCTGTTCTCTGTGCAGGCTGTTGACAAACACTAATTTTCTGAGTATCCTTAGTTTCTCCTTTTTCTTCAGTGTTTGAAACCTGTGTTAAAAGCTGCCTCATCTTCCTCTGACCAAGTCCCTCACCAATCTCCATCACTGCTTTGAAACTGAAGTGCCCTCTCCCAGCATGCAGAAGGACAGAAGGTGTGGTAGCAGCTATTGTTCCACAAGTGGTTTCCCATGCCCCAGGCACCTGTTGCTGGTGCAATGATGGGCATGCTGCCAGATGGCCAAGAGCCATAGATACTCTCTTCCCCTCAGCACATACCTTCTACTGAACCTGATCTTTACTTAACTGAGCTTTGTTGAATTTGCAAGGTTATCATGTCTATAATCAACTCCGTGAAATCAAGTTTCTGTCTAAAAGGCTGGTGTAAATTACAGTCATTACAAATAAGAACCACGATAACCACTTCTCTGACTGACCACACACACAAAATCTAATTTATTGAGCACCTGCCTGTTTCTGGCTGTTGAAACACATGCAGCACTGTTCCCACCACTGTGGATTCTTAGAAGAGTTGTTCATCAGAACTAGCACAGAAAAGGGGTGTCACCTTGAGCATTTGCATGTGGGGCAAAACAACCATGTGCTGAGCTGAATTCAGCTGGCAGTTGGCTTTCCTTGGGTGAAAGTCAAAGCTTAATGTAGACCCAGACAGATACAAAACCAGTAAATACCAAGTACATACATGACAGGAACACACAGAATTTCTGTCTCACTTCTGTGACCAGGCAGCAAGTACAGCAGGGAGGAAGCTTAAGTAAACACTGGCAAGTTAGCTATCAGACTGAGTAGAAAGTGTAACAGACAGTACTCAGATTTAACTGATTTAACTAAATGCCTTTTTGCTCTCATTGCATCTCATGAGTATGGTTTTACTGCTTTAGGAAACAATCTTGTACATGCTTTCTTCTTCTTCCTCTGTTTCAGATGTACAATCTATTTTGGATTTAAAGAGAGTCGTGGGATCTTTCTTCCTGCTAATCACAATAATTAACTGCTGTTTATGTACTTCAGGCTGGAAAGCTTTCAAAATTATTTTTCCTTTGATTATCATTACCTTTCTGAGATTTTTTTTGTTTCATGACTCAGTCCTTTCTTTGTGTACATCTGGTTGCTTCTTTCTTAACTGCATGAGAAACTTACCTTCCACTCCCACAGCTTTTGGCACTTCTGTACTTGTTTTTAATCCCTTCTGCTTTCTCCTCAGGCAACTAAAGCAGTTCTCTCACCTCTGATTTAGACTCTGTTCCAAACGTGTTGTTTTATCATCTTGCTCCTGACATTCCTCTGAACCATTGCTAGTATATTTACTGAGGATCCCTCCTATAAGACTTTCTCTGAGTCCTCAAGGCCATTCAAAGTTCTAAGTCAGGACAATATTCCAGACTCACAATTTCCTCCAACACTGCTCTATTAGCTCTAACCCCACTAAAAGACCTTCCTTGCTTCCCGTCCTGAGACTTTTCCCAATGCTGTTATTTATTTGCTTTCCTCTCTTATGCCACCATTTTCTTGGCCAGTGTGTTTATTCTTTCTGTGAGCAAAACATGTCATGCTCATTTATCCACAAGCAGCATTTACCATGTTGTCCCAGGTATCTCCCTCATTAAGATGAGATCTGGTAAAGGAAAATAATCACTTACAAGACTTGCAATCAATAACCTTGAATATATTGTTAAATCTTGTATCATTTTTGCTTTAATTTTATATTTATTCCCTGTCTGTTTGGGCTACTATGGCTCAGGCCATGGCTTTCAGCATCTCTGGGATCCTACCAGGCTATAAAACAACTGTATAGCCAGAAGTGATGGGCAACATCCATTTACATGCTGAAATGGTTTGGACCTCACACTGTCTGTCTGTCGCCATTCAGTTCTGTGGTGCTGGGGCACACAGGTTTCACTTCTGCGTGGAGCAGTTTTAATTCAGCTGTAAAGATAAAAAATAAACAATTTGGTTTACTTAAATTTTCAGCTGAAACCTGTTGGCATTTTTTTTTTGTATCACAGTATTAATTTTGGGAAATTACTTCTGTAATGTAAATTGTAGCAACTCCTGCCTAGAGTTTTTTTTCAGCTACTCAGTCAGTAAATGTTTTAGGATTTTTAATTGTATAGTTTTTTTCACTCTCATGTGTTGAAAGAGAATGCAAGACTGGGGATCAATACCAATGGTTTCTCCTTGATGATGTTCAATGGCCAACAGGAAATGTGTGGTTTCTTTACTTGGTTTGGAAAAATATTTTTAATGGAACTCCTAAATATGGGTGCTTTGGCTGTTTATGCCCACTCGTAAATCGCTACACCTTAGTTACATTAAGGTTTCCTTGAGATTAAAAATACTAGATCCCTGTTGTATAGCGTGACAGCTCATAATATGTCTTACATCTTCCATCCTTCCTAAAAGATCATGTACCCAGAGGCAGAATCAAGGAAATCCACACCTGGCAAGACAAAATTTGTGAAGCCAGGGACAGCCCAAATCCCTTTATAGACCATAAAGGAAGATTTATAGTGGAAATAACCACTTAAAACAATTGTTTTATAAGCAAAATCACAAGATACCACTACAAATCCTGAGTTATCCTGGTTCTCCCCTTTCATCACCTGCTTTGAGGATCATTCCCTTGCAATTTTTGAGGACTTGGCAGATCTTTCAGATACATTAAACTTCCTCTCATCGCCTGACTGCTTTTTTCCACTGAAGCCTCCGGATATTTGTCTCTCAATAATGATACAACGGATACAGCCACCCACAGCCTTGTGGTCAGTGCTTCAGAGTCATTCTTGTCTTCCATGAATGCCTACATATCAGGACCCCTTTCTAGTCCCATTTCCTAATTAACCGCTCTCCGGTTAGAGAGGCACTGCTGAGATTATACAAGGAGAAATGATGAAACATGCCAGCAGGAGGAAAACTGCAGCTGACAGCATTGTTGATAGCTGAAGAATCCGCATTAATAGGAGAAAAAAAGGGTTTGCCTGCAGGATTTCTGTATGCAAATACATATCTTGTTTAGGCTTACATATTTCAGATGGCTCAGAAGTTTGTTTAGGCTGTGTGACCTAAGAGTGGAAGGCTCCTTATTTCATCTACGGCAATGGATATCAGATTTCTCATTAACAGTGGCCAAAAATATACTTAGTCCCACCAACACACATTGGAGCTGCAAGCTTTTAAAGCTTTCTGAAAATGAGGGCTATCCATCCCCTGCTCACTGTGTTCTGCTCAGTGTTCTCCATGGGCTGCAGGCTCTTCTCCACTGCTGATCTCTGAAGGTTCTAAAGGCTCAGCCTGTCTTCTCACCTTGAGCTGAAGGAGAATGGCTGCTGTGACATGTCTCGACTCCATGGCTTGTCTCTCTTCCTACTCCACCCCACAAACAAAAGGCCCAAGAGAACAGAAAGTTGCCCAACAGGTTTTCCCTCTTAAAAGTATTTATTTGCAGAGATGAAAATTTGCTTAGCTTTGGTCAGAGAGGTGTCCAAGTTGGAGCTGGGGGATCTTCCTTGAAGCATCTTACAGGTGGTATACCAGCAGCCCCCTCTCCTACTGCCAAAACACCACCAGACATAAACTTAACACATTGCAAAAACTTTCTGTATCTCTACAGGAAAGAGGTCCTGAATGCAGAGATTAATGTTGAAAATGTTGTTTTCATAGGTGAAATCAGAACACTGAGTCAGAAGTCTTTTATTATGCAATGTTCACCTCAGTGTTTCAATACACAAGGTTTCCTGCATTACATCATAAACCCTCCTTTTGAATAAACAGGCTCTGCTTCAACCGCTCCAATGTCTGCCAGGTGAAAGGCAGAAAATTCAGGAAGACCCTCAGTTGTCCTTCTCTTCTCTGATCACTAAGGTCTGGCAAACCAGGTGCTTTGTGAGACATCCACACCCTTCGTGAGAGAGCTGCAAAGGCAGTTACTGTGGAAATCCCCTTATTACCTGCCCAGAGGCATCGTCATGCTCAAGCCACAGGCATTGCAAATACAGAGGACAAAATATGTGCTGAGATCATTCGGAAATCCTCACCCTCCTACCCAAAGGAAGTATAATCATTAGCTGCAAGAGGGAACGACCAGGATGGAGGTGGGGGCTACGTGCTCTAGCACAACAGACATCAGTGGAGTAAGGATGGTGTTTTGAGTGTCGAGAACAGCTGAGGAACAACTCATTTCTCATTCACTGAAGGTCTTAAAAGCAAGTAGGAAGGGATTTGAGCAAGTATTCACTTATAAATGTAAAGGTGAAACAAAGCTGTCAAGAATTCAGACTGTGTGTGGTTTGGGGTTATAATCACTGTCTGCACGGTAACCTGACAGTTTGTGTTACGAAACTACGTAGCAGCCCTGGCTAGCGCTGACTTACATTTGCTCTGTGCCATTACATATTCTCTAGGTACTACTAACTTTTGCTTGTTAAGCAGCAGTCCCTGCCTTTACAAGCTGATAGTCCTCTTACAACACACACTTACTGGACGAGGTCCAGGTGACCAAAAGTATGTCAACAGCAAAATCAACACATGAACTGTTTATTCAAATAAACTCTATCGCTTCACTTTTGTGGTGCTCCTGACATCACTAAGATGATATTTGAAAATGCCCAAAGGAGGAAACTACTTCTTCTGTGCAACAGGACCTCAGCCAAGACAGAACATTGTGGATACTGCACACATTTTTATTTAGGTGGCTTGCAATCCGCATTTTAAGTGGATTTATCCTCATACTGGGTGTTTGGGTGCCCAAGACGTTTCAATGTGTTACTGTAATGTTAGGTATTCTTTGCATGTCCATGAACAACAGAATGTTAATTTTAAACCTTTCTGGACACAGTAAATTTTCGGCATATGAAGAACCTCTGCCATGTATTATACCAGTCAGAGAAAACAGTAGAAATTAGATGCATGGAGTTATATCTATGCATATGCCATCAGGCAAAGTTAACGTCATGCTTTGGTTATGTCTTCTGAAGTACCCTAGCTCCTAATTTCCTTTCCCAGTGCTGACCTGCCAGCAGAAATCTATGTGAAAGGATGTTTTTTATGTAGTTTTTTTTAATAGAAAGAAAGGGACTTGTCCCTTTAAGATTGTTGTGGTACAGGCCCACACAACACTGATGCTTAAATGTCATCAGAAGGAGTGTGGTTAGCAGATCAAGAGAGGTTCTCCTCCCTCTCTACTCTGCCCTAGTGAGAACACATCTGGAATACTGTGTCCAGTTCTGGGCCCCCTCAGTTCAAGAAGGACACAGAACTGCTGGAAAGAGTCCAGCTCAGAGCTGTGAAGATGATGAAGGGAGTAGAACACCTCCCTTATAAGGAAAGGTTGAGGGAGCTGGGTCTCTTGAGCTTGGAGAAAAGGAGACTGAAGGGTGACTCCATTAATGTTTATACATATGTGAAGGATGGGTAGAGCCAGACTCTTCTCAATGTCATCTAATGATAGGACAGGGGGCAATGGGTGTCAGCTGGAACACAAGAACTTCCATATAGTTCTGAGAAGGAACTTCTTCACAGTGAGGGTGACAGAGCACTGGAAAGGGCTGCCCAGAGAGGTTGTGGAGTCTCCTTCTCTGGAGACATTTAAAACCCACCTGGATGTGTTTCTGTGAGACTTGGTTTAGGTGATCCTGCTGTGGCAGGAGGATTGGACTAGATGATCTTTCAAAGTCCCTTCCAATCCCTGATGAGCTGTGATTCTGTGATCAATTTTGTACCACTTCTCAGAGCTGAAAGACCTGAGGTAACTAAGAATCAGCATTCTTTAAGAAGCAAGAAGGATGTGTTTCACCACGCAAGAATCAATATTGCTTTTATTTTGCACCTTTATGATTTATTATTCTTACCTTAAAAAACCTGTTTTCTCACTTTGGTGCTCTGAAATTCATTGCCTCTTTCTCCAGTTACAGAGGTTCAAATCCTTTCCTAGATTTTTAACAATTTTTAATTTTTTTTTCACTATTTATTACTACACATACTCCAGATGGACTCCAGCTTTCTGAAAAAGAACTCCCTCTTTTACTTCTAAGAGGCTTTTCTGGATTCTTCTGGATTTCTTTCTACAGTTTTGTTGCCTGATTCTGTGATCCTGTTTCCCCACTGGAGACGTGGGTTTAACCACGGTTACTCATACTGTTATCTCCTGTGACCTTTCTCACTTTGGCTTGGAAGCCACCACTGCAAATGTGCTGTGCTGGTGCATTTCAACAGATCAAATTAGCAACTGGGACAATGTAGGAATATCACAACTCTTCCAGAAGCAACCTCCTTTTCCCATGCATTCTTCACATAATCCAAGTCCTACCCTTGTCCAGCAAAGAGCTTAGCTTTGGAGGGACCACTGCACTCCACAATCCCACCATGCTCCTACAGGTGACATCTAGGATTTCTTCTAGGTGCTGCCACTACACCTGGAGAAGCCAGAATGAGAACAAATGTACAGGTTGCTTCAACACACAGTTATAGACATCTTGTAATTCCTTGAGATGTTAACAATAGTCAGTCTTCTCAGTAACGAATTGGCTTGGTTCTTCTGACCACACATTCATTTTAGTAAAAAGAGGCAGCTTTCCAGAAGAAAAGGATTGAGGTCTTGAACAGAACTCAGAATCTGCAAGATGTTTTGAGTCACTCTTCCGGTTGCTTACTGCTGCTTTGTGTGTCTTGCTGTGCATTGACCAAGTAAATACTTCTTTGTAAAACCTGAAATCCCAAGAGGGAAATAGTTCCTGCCTACAACTGGAGTTTACAACATAGAATGCAAAATGCCAAACTTAGTAGATAAAAAAGGTCAATATTAAGAAAAAAATTAAAGTGGAAATATGTAAATTCCTGACATAATTATGAATCTTGATTTGATTTTGACCATAGACTCACTCTCAATAAATGATTGACCATGGACTTAGTTCTAAATGATCTTTAATTGAAAATTATTTTAGATTTCTTTTTAATTATCAACTGAAATGAAAACTAAATAATTTGGACTTCACAAATTTGCTTCTAAGTAATTTATGAAAAGCTTTGTTTAGATGTGATGGTTGAGAGGACATTAGAAAGAATGAAGGCTGAGGGAGCTGGGTCTCTTTAGCTTGGAGAAGGGGAGAATGAGGGGTGACCTCATTAATGTCTGTAAATATTTGAAGGGTGGGTGTCAGGAGCCAGGCTCTTCTCAGTATCACCTAGCAATAGGATGAGGGGCAATGGGTGTAAGCTGGAATATAGGAGGTTCCACATCAATCTGAGAAGGAACTTCTTCATGGTGAGGGTGACGGAGCACTGGAACAGGCTGCCCAGGGGGGTTGTGGAGTCTCTTTCACTGGAGATATTTCAGACCCGCCTGGATGTGTTCCTGTGTGACTTGGTTTAGGTGATCCTGCTGTTGCAGGCAGATTGGACTAGATGATCTTTCGAGGTCCCTTCCAATCCCTAATGATTCTGTGATTCTATGAGTCTACGATTTTTGATAAAGCATCATTCTTATCAAAAACTATTAACAGATAAGCTTACTGATACTATTAGACATGAGAACAGGCACAGTGTAAACTTTCACACTCCATACATAGTTTGAGACACTTTTTGAGGTACACCTTTATTTTTGGTGAAAACTGCGGTTTTTCATAGAATCATAGAATCATTAGGGATTGGAAGGGACATTGAGAGATCTAGTCCAATTCCCCTGCCAAAGCAGCATCACCTAGACCAAGTCACANAGCAAACTTGCTGAGGGTGCACTCAATGCCCTTGTTTATGTTACCAACAAAGATGTTGAACAAGACTGGTCCCAGGACTTGTTTCTTAGGGACTCTGCCTGTCACTAGCTTCCACCCCATCTAGTGGACCACCCATCAAAGCCATGTTCCACCAGCTTGGAGACCAGAATGTGGTACGGGACAGTGTCAAAGGCTTTGCTCAGGTCCAGGTAAATGACATCAGTCGCTCATCCCTCATCCATTAATGTTGTGACCTGTTCATAGAAGGCCATCAGGTTTGTCAGGCAGGATTTGCCTTTGGTGAAGTCATGCTGGTTGTTCCCAATCATGTCTTCACAAATCTCCTGTCTCAGCAGTGCCTCCAGGAGGATCTGCTCCATGATCTTACTGGGCACAGAGGTGAGACTGACTGGAGTGTTGTTTCCTCTGTAGTGACTAAAAATAACATCTGCTGCCAAGGTCAGGTAGGTATCTATCATTTTGTTCTCAATATTGGTGTTGCTAACTCAAAAGTATTGTCAAAAGCCCTTGCTGAGAGAGCAGGGAGGAAACGGACACTAAAATGTTGGTTGTAGAAGCGGCCAGGTTAGCAGTTTGGAGAATTGCTGTGGGGTTTATCTGAGCAACATACTGTCAGCACAAAACATATGTAGATCTGTATCCCAGGATGTCCTAATATTTAATATGCTGCTTTATAGCAAAATAGAGATAAAGACTATAAAAATCTTATCTGCTGGCTTCTTGGTTATAGTTATACATTCCTGTATCATGGTGAACATAGCACAGAAGTAATGATGAATCAGATGGAGAAAAGTTGGGTAAACTTTCCTGTTCATTACAATAACCTTGAATTGCTCTGAACTTTCTGATGGATTAGATAATAAAATGTACTTGCCTTTGTCCTGTGACTCTCTTGGCACACAATATTTTTTAAACATCTATCCAATATTTCCTGCAGAAATGTATTTTATTCCTCTGCACACAAGCATGGCTGCAAAGACCTGGCCATTGAAGCTTTTTGCTGTGCCGATGCCTTGTGTATGTGCAGGCACTGGGGTGGGAATGTGGAGATATCTGGGGTCGACTGCTTCCATCCTGCTAAGGGCAGGCTGGAGCATTTGGAGTAAATTTCCTAGAGCAGGATACAGAAGACAGTTTTGGCAAGAGAAGGAAAATTCCCGGTATAAGGCTGTCTGGCACTGTGTGCCGTTACATATGTGCGTGACCTCCTTGCAGGGTGTTGCCAGCCGTCTTGGTCCATTTGCTCACACCACAAGCAGGCTGCCTGGGAGCAAGCTGCTTGCAGTAGGCATGCTGTGGGTGAGAGGACTCCAGAGTGTGCAGGGACTCAGAGGGATCATGCAGTCATGTGGCCACTGAATCTAGTATGCTGGTTGGTTTTGTTTCCAGAAGCCACAGAACTTCTTTCCTTTTATTGTGTACTATGAAATGGTAAAGGGCAAGGGCACTGGGGAGTGCTGCTCTTTATTTGGAAGGTGTGTATTGTGGTTCCTATATCTGAGAGACATACAACTTAATTTCTGTTGTAGCTTTCTTCTGTTCTTGTGGAAGTGAGAGAGGACAGGAGAGTGGAAATCTAGAAATAATTATCTCCCTGGCTGTTTGATTTGTCAAACTTAAGCTACTGCGTTTCAAAAGAGTGAATAGGTCAAGCCACGCAGAGGCACACTACCACTCACCCACGCAGTCTTCCTTTGCTTTTTGTTTTGTTTAGTATGCATGGCGGCAACTGCACTTTTAGCTGGAGGAGAGACAACAAGCCGAGTGAAAGTTTATAAGGAAGTGTAAAAAGCCTTTTAAAAATCTGAATTAAAAAATGCCACTCCCTTATCTTTGAGGTGAAACAATTCACTTTAGCTATAGTAGGCCTTCCTTTAACTTTAAAATGGAATAATACAATCAATCCCTCGTAAAACGGATTGAGAGGCGTCTGCCCAATAACAGTAGAAACACTGAAACTCCTGATAAACACGTATCTGTTTTCACTGAGCCTCAAGTTCAGGCTCACTAGGAAGTAAAATGTCCCTGTACACAGGACGAAATGAGGAAATAATCAGTTACCTTAGCAACCCTTCAAAAAATCCATGTGCACCTATCCAAAGGGTAACTAATCTAATAATAATTATTGTAAAGGTTATGTGAACGACAGTAGCAAGGGGAAGCTGTGATTCACTGTGAAACAGTGCTGCCATTGTCCTCCTGCAGGGGCTTTCTGACTTTGCTTTCTGCCAAAGGCTCCTATTTATATCCCAGGATTGACCAAAATGCGTTTATTGAAAAACCAGCCTCTGCGTTGCAGGGACCCCAACCCTTCACCTCTTCTGGGTTGCAAGTTCTGCACACTGGAGAGGCTGAAGCCCAAATTTTCTTGCTCAGTGCTGCATGCTCTTCTGCTTGGGCTTTCAAAAGCATTTGTAGTCACTCCACTCCAGTACTGCCCAGGGTTGCCTACCACTAAAATCACCACCTGCACTTTAACAACCACATAGGTGGTGGGCAGCAATTTGTGTTTGTGCCATTCCTGCCATTTAATACCACTGCAGTCTGACAATGTCATTTTAAATAGTATTTAATGATAGGTTGGGCATTTTGGGCCAAGAGTCCTTTGCCCCAGCACTGCTCTGAAAAAACCACATGCTGCTCGTTAACAACTTTACCCCACTGTGAGAAGTCAGTGTGAGCACTATGTAGGCTTTGTCTCTTCAGCAGAAGTCTTACCAGACTTCAGCTTCCAGTTTTGCTACCTGTTTAGTAGTAAGATGTAGGCTCCACAAGCTGCTGAGTGTCAGGGAGCAGGTATATTGAAGACCTAGGAGAGATAGCAAAGAGGGAGGGTGACTGGTTTAAGGGATGAGCTCTCCATCAGAAGCAGATATCTGTTTCCTTTGACAGGAACACAGTTTCAAATAGGAGAAGTAGAACTTCAGCTTCATTGTTCTCTGGATACAATTCTTCCTTAAGAGGAAGAAACACAGGAACTTACATGTTGCATCTTCCTTAAAGTGTTTTCTGTACTTCTAAATTAATGCAAAAAATCTTTTCATTGCCATTTTGTTTTAAACAGCTAATAGTTGCTGTACAATGATCTGGACAACTTGACCAAGTTTTTCAGTCTACCCTTCCTGAAAAGTCATGAACTGAACTATAACCCTAATAAAGGAGTGGTGAGTATGAACACTTGGCTAGATTTTATTTATAATGCCACAATATTTTGTTCTCCTAGGACAGAAGTCACTGTGCAAACCATCCCAGATTTTCAAGGTGTCAAGGAATGTGAGAAGGAACTCCTTCACAGTGAGGGTGAAGGAGCACTGTAACAGGTTGCCCAGAGGGATTGTGGAGTCTCCTTCACTGGAGATGTTTAAGACTCGCCTGGATCTGTTCCTGTGTGACTTGGTCTTGATCTTGCTGTGTAAGGGGGATTGGACTACATGTTCTTTTAAGGTCTCTTCCAATCCCTAATGATTCTATGATTCTTTTATTCTATGATTCTAAGGAGAGCTGGCCATTCCCTAAAGGCCATTTCCTGCTCCAGAAGGGGGCATTTGACCTAGATGGTCTTTAAAGATCCCTTCCAGCTCATAACATTCTGTGATTCTATGATTCTGTAAAGCGGGAAGTGGCTTTGCCCATGCCCTAGGACCTCCCCAGGGTGCTCTATACTGTTGACCATGGGGAGCACCCCAGCCATATCCCAGTGGGATGCTGGACATACTCACCAACCCTAGAAGGAAAACGCAGCGAGTGTGAGACACAAATCTGTCTCGAGATGCCTCCGGTTGTGAGCTGAACACAGTTTTTTGGCTGAGGGTCACATGGAATCTATCATGCTTGTCTCTGAATATGTGACATCAATTGCCAAACTTGCTACAGGAGACACTTTCTAGACTCAGGCTAGAAAATCTTTTTCTGATAAGTCTCTGGAATCCCTCCATGTCTGCTACCTTGCACCAGTACATCCCTGGGGTAGAAGCTGGAAGACCTAGAGGTGTGGAGGTGCTGAGAGCATTTCCATTGCCTTCATATAGATGTGAGCTGTTTCCATCTGAGTAAAATTAAGGCAAAAAATGTGGTATGGTGTAGTGGAATTTTACACTGGGTTTCACAGGTACTTCTGGACAACAAGGCATCATGTCCTGCTGCGGCAGGGGGGTTGGACTCGATGATCTCTTGGGTCCCTTCCAACCCCTAACATCCTATGATCCTATGATCATGCAGTTCAGAGAAAGCAAACTAAACACGACACAAAATCTTTTCTGTCTCCATGAAAAAGTAAAGGCATCTGTCTGCAAGAGCTTAAAAAGTAAACCTAGGCTGGGAAGGATCCAGTAATTTTTGGTTTCAGGGGTTTGGGGACTGCTTCTTTCACTTACTTCCCACTCTTGGAAGGCAGTTTTGATGCTTCCACCCACCTCTGGGTTTGTTTAGCACCCCAGAGATCTGGAAAGTCCCCAGTTCTCCCAGAGCTTCCTCCCAAATGCCAGTGAAAAAGAGTGACACACTTCTTGTGCAGCACGAGCTCTGGGCAATCTGGTCTAGTGAGTGATGTCCCTACTTGTTGTAAGGGGGTTGGACTAGATGTCCTTTAAAGGCCACTCCCAACCCTTAGATTCCATAAATTTACGATTCTATGATCCCAGTTTCCTCTCCCCTCAGTTTGAGAGCCATTCAGGTCACTAAGGGAAACTTCAGACTTTTCCGGCACTGCCTGAACAAGAAGCTATAAATAGCTTCTGCAAGCAGAGTATCAGACTTCACTGAGCTATTAATTATCCAGCATTACAAACTGGAAACAGAGGTACAGGGGAGTTGCAGGGTCACGCAGGAAACGTGTAGCTCAGCTGGTAATAAAAACATGGGTCTCCTGACTGCTGTGGCCAACAACCTCTTTCCTTTCTGCTGTGACACACGTTGCTCTGCAAAACATCCTTCATTCCTCCGACATTCTGTAGAAACTTTCATTATTTAAAAATTATTGTCACGCTGTTCTTTCAAGAAATCTGTTCAGAAATCGTTCAAAGTGGAACTTCTCAGGTCTGGCTCATTTTCTTTCTGCCTTCATCTTTTTTTCAAAGAAATATTTGTTAAATCTGCGCTGGAGACGTATGTCAGCGTTACAGAATCACAGAATCAGAATTTCGGGTGTGCTTTGAACAGCCAGACCTCTGTCCCTTTCAGACTGTTTTAGCCCGGTGCTGTGATGTCGCAACACTGGCAGTAATTTAACCTGTAGCCAGCAGGAGGAGAAGCAGAATGATATGTGACCCTCCACAAACTAAACATAAGTGTTTGTTACTGAAAGATTAGGCATTAGACGGCAGGGAAGAACAGGAGCAATGAGTCACACTTGCCAGCTTTGTAGTGGAATATGGTCTAGTGGTATCTTCAACACTCTTCTAAAGCATGGCGTGACCTGACCTGCCATCCACGGCTGCCAGACTTGTCAGGCTGCACATGCTTCTTCCACTTGACACCCTGGGTTTGCAAAGTGCATGTTAAGGAGAAAATACCTCTCTACACAAGTTTCATTTTGCTCTGCTTAGACCCACTTAGCTGCTCTGTTGTAACTCTTCTGGTGGCATGCCAAAATTCCAATCATCAGACACAAGGACTTGCACAGAATCACAGAACACCAGGGATTGGAAGGGACCTTGAAAGATCATCTAGTCCAATCCCCCTGCCACAGCAGGCTCACCTAGACCAAGTGCAGGTGCGTTTTAAACATCTGCAGTGAAGGAGACTCCACAACCCTCCTTGGCAGCCTGCTCCAGGGCTCTGTCACCCTCACTGTGAAGAAGTTCCTTCTGTTTTATATGGAACCTCCTGTTTTCCAGCTCACACCCATACCTCACAGACCCACAGAACATTAGGGATTGGAAGGGACTTGGAAAGATCATCAAGTGTAATTCCCCTTCCACAGCAGGATGCCCCAGATCAAGTTGCACAGGAACATGTCCAGGTGGGCTCCAAACTTCTCCAGAGAAGGACACTCCACAAACCCCCTGGGAAGCCCCCTCCACTACTCCATCACCCTCACTGGGAAGAAGTTACAGAATCAAGGGGAAAAGCTGCAGAAAAGCACCTATTTTTCAAACATGTGCAAGAGACTGGGACCCTTGTTTTTACCACTGTTGTGATTCAGTTCTTAATGTCAGTGGTTGTACAAATTGCAGCTCTATGGGAACACAGTGCAAATTCCTTGTAAAAGGGGTGCAGCTGGGCAACAGGCACGGAGGTTGCTTGCCTGTCTTGTCAGGACTGCAGCAGCCAGGGTCACAGTATTACCATATGGTAGGAGTTGGAAGTGACTTCTGGAGATTATCTAGTAGAACCACTCTGCCATAACAGATTCTTGTAGAGCAGGTTTCTCAAGAATACATTCAGGTGGGTTTTAAATGTCTCCAGACACTCCACAACCTCATAGGGTAGACTGGCCAGATAAAGCCCTGTGGAAGCACAGAGACCCCCGCACTCCTCCTGGCAGCTGCCAAGTGTGATGGGGACAATAAAACTCCTGTGAGCAGTGGGGAGAGTCCTCAACCAGATCCAAAGGAAAATGTCAGTGAGTTGAGTGCACCTCTCACTTCCATTGAAGATCCTTCCAAAACTTCAAACGCACTGTGATCAAATCTGCTATATCGCACAGTCCCAGTCCTTGACATATGGTCCCTGTGACATAAACACTCTGACAGGCTTAACACTTTTGCTGCATCAGACATATCCACAGGGCATAGATGCACTGGGAAGTATTGTCTGCAGCAATTATCACTAAAACAGAAAGGGGAAAGGGTAAGTTCAGTATGATAACTATTAACACAATTTGCCTCAATTTTTAACAGTGAGGAGGGAGGAGTTAGGGAAAGTGGCCTCTTGAACTGGGGGATGGGGTTGGGGAGCGGTGTGCAGCTTTGGAAATCCACAAGGAATTAGTCCATGACCACTTGGACACCCACAAGTCTATGGGACCAGATGGGATCCATCCTAGAGTGCTGAGAGAGCTGGCAGATGAACTGGCCGAGCTGCTCTCCATCATTTTCCATCAGTCCTGGCTCACCAGAGAGGTCCCAGGTGACTGGAAACTGGCCAACGTGATCCCCATCCACAAGAAGGGTCGGCTGGAGGATCCTGGGAACTACAGGCCTGTCAGCCTGACCTCAGTGCCAGGGAAACTGATGGAGCAGGTTATCTTGGGGGCAGTAACTGCGCACCTGAGGGATGGCCAAGGGCTCAGGTCCAGCCAACATGGGTTCAGGAAGGGCAGATCCTGCCTCTCCAACCTGCTCTCCTTCTATGATCAGGTGACCCGCTTGGTGGATGTGGGGAGGCCTGTGGATGTGGTCTATCTGGACTTCAGCAAGGCCTTTGACACTGTCCCCCACAGCAAACTGCTGGCTAAGCTGTCAGCCCACGGCTTGGACGGCAACACTCTGTGCTGGGTTAGGAACTGGCTGGAGGGCCGAGCCCAGAGAGTGGTGGTGAATGGTGCCACATCCAGCTGGCGGCCGGTCACTAGTGGTGTCCCTCAGGGATCAGTGCTGGGCCCCATCCTCTTTAACATCTTCATAGATGATCTGGATGAGGGCATTGAGTCAGTCATCAGCAAGTTTGCAGATGACACAAAGCTGGGGGCAGATGTGGCTGGGTTGGAGGGCAGAAGGGCTCTGCAGCGGGACCTTGACCGCCTGGACAGATGGGCAGAGTCCAACGGGATGGCGTTCAATAAGTCCAAGTGCCGGGTGCTGCACTTTGGCCACAACAATCCCATGCAGAGCTACAGGCTGGGGTCGGAGTGGCTGGAGAGCAGCCAAACAGAAAGGGACCTGGGGGTGCTGATTGATACCCGCCTGAACATGAGCCAGCAGTGTGCCCAGGTGGCCAAGAGGGCCAATGGCATCCTGGCCTGCATCAGGAATGGTGTGGCCAGCAGGAGCAGGGAGGTCATTCTGCCCCTGTACTCTGCACTGGTTAGGCCGCACCTTGAGTACTGTGTCCAGTTCTGGGCCCCTCAATTTAGGAAGGACATTGAGGTGCTTGAATGTGTCCAGAGAAGGGCAACGAGGCTGGTGAGAGGCCTTGAGCACAAGCCCTATGAGGAGAGGTTGAGGGAGCTGGGATTGTTTAGCCTTGAGAAGAGGAGGCTCAGGGGAGACCTTATTGCTGTCTACAACTACCTGAGGGGTGGTTGTGGCCAAGAGGAGGTTGCTCTCTTCTCTCAGGCAGCCAGCACCAGAACAAGAGGACACAGCCTCAAGCTGCGCCAGGGGAAATTTAGGCTTGAGGGGAGGAGAAAGTTCTTCACTGAGAGAGTCATTGGCCACTGGAATGGCCTGCCCAGGGAGGTGGTGGAGTCGCCATCCCTGGAGCTGTTCAAGGCAGGATTGGACGTGGCACTTGGTGCCATGGTCTAGCCTTGAGCTCTGTGGTAACAGGTTGGACTTGATGATCTATGAAGTCTCTTCTGACCTTGGTAATACTGTGATATTGTGTGATACTGTGATAACTTGTAATACCAATGATCACAGGCATCACACTGGAAGACCAAGTTTCAGGTTTGACTACAGGAGAAGGTCAGGCATCCTTCCCATTACTGTGGAGGGGGAAGTGATTAAGTCCAGCTGATCCTTGCTTCATTGTTACCAAAAACTTGGACAAGGTTGCCACAGAAGTAATTCCCACCCGTGGGATTGTTGCAACATCAGCTCTTTACTTCTCCATGCTACTTTTAACATCATATTCCAGGGCTCGGTACTTGGACCAGTCCTGTTCAATCTATTCATTAATGGCTTGGATGTGGGTGCATTGTCAGCAAGTTTGCTGATGACACAAAGATAGGCCATTCAGAAAAACCTGGATAGGCTGAAGAGCTGGGCAGAGAGAAATGTAATGAAGTATAACAAGGGTAAGTATAGAGTCTTGCATGTGGGCAAGAACAACCCCAGGTACCAGTCTAGGTTGGGGACTGACCTGTTGGAGACCAGTGTAAGAGAAAGGGACCTGGGGATCCTGATAGCCAGCAGGATGACCATGAGTCAGCAATGTGCTCTTGTGGCCAAAAGGACCAACAGCATCCTGGGGTGGATCAGAAGAGGGTTGTTTAGCAGATCAAGAGGGGTTCTTCTCCTCCTCTACTCTGCACTGGTGAGACCACACGTGGGGTATTTTGTCCAGTTCTGGGCCCCTCAGTTCAAGAGAGATGTGCAGCTGCTGCAGGGAGTCCAGTGTATAGCAACGAGGATGATGAAGGAAGTGGAGCACCTCCCTTATGAGGAGAAGCTGAGGGAGCTGGGTCTCTTTAGTTTGAAGAAGAGGAGGCTGAGGGGTGACCTCATTAATGTCTACAAATATTTAAATGGTAGGTGTAAGGAGGATGGAGCCAGGCTCTTCTGAATGTCATCTAGCNAGCCAGGCTCTTCTGAATGTCATCTAGCAATAGGACGAGGGGCAATGTTTATAAGCTGCAACATAGGGGGTTCCACATAAATATGA
>VXBP01005385.1:444909-592162 GCA_013400115.1 Rhinopomastus cyanomelas | reverse complement strand
AGAGCCCACTCTCTCTGCTCACAGAGTAGCTCTGTTTGCAAAGTCATGGGGTTTGGGGAAAGATAAGATGTCAGGATGGACAGTCGGCAGCACCACGTTTCGTCTCGTTGCTCTTCCTTTCAGTAGCAGTTTTCTCTACTAACTTTTCTTCATGTTGATTGTTTACTGGGTATGAAAAAGCAGTGAAAAGACCAATTTTCCCTCTTTGTTCAGACTTTGTTTGATACCTCCCCACTGATAGATGGCGAAGCTGACACTAATGTGTGGACAACTGTGGTGGATAATTGAAGACTGAGGGCAGAGAGGCGCCGAGAAATGCTCTTCCTTCCCTTGCTTCTTGGCTTTCCTGATCCTTATTTTCTAACTCGGAGCCTTCTTATTTCAGTGCACATTTCTGATAAACTTGGTGACACGGATTTGCAAGTGGAGATTATTTTTCAGCTTGTATCTAACATCAAAGGATGATCTGAGAAATGCTATTACAGTTTTCAGCTCAAGATGTGTTTATCTCTTACATATACATCTATAAATACAGTCCTGGGCCCAAATCAGAGGCAGCCTCACATCTATTTGTGATGAATCTCCGTTAATAATCCCTCACACTCCAATGAAAATTGCTTTTGGATCTATCGCTTGATTTGACTTGTCACTACTCTTGCTGGCTCTTCCTTGATCACCAGAATACATAATTGTGCAACTTCAGCTCCAGGAAAAAGTTCTTCTTGCCTTGATTCCTTCTCCACTTGTCTGTCAGAGAGGCAGCTGCTGGATTTTCCTTACAAGCATAGGACAGAATCACAGAAACATTCAGGTTGGAAAAGACCCTTGGGATCATGGAGTCCAACCAGCAACCCTGCTCTACAATTTCACTCCTAAACCAGATCCATCATCAACCCTACTCTACAATTTCACTCCTAAACCAGATCCGTCATCAACCCTGCTCTACAAGTTCACTCCTAAACCAGATCCATCATCAACACTACTCTACAAGTTCACCCCTAGACCAGATCCATCATCAACCCTACTCTACAAGTTCACCCCTAAACCAGATCCATCATCAAACCTACTCTACAAGTTCACTCTTATACCAGATCCCTCAACACTACATCTAAGCAACTTCTAAACATATCCAGGGATGGGGACTCAGCTACCACCCTGGAAACCCCTTCCAGTGCCTGACCCCTCTTTCTATGCAGAACTTTTTCCTGATGTCCAGTCTAATCCTCCCCTGTTGAAGCTTGAAGCCCTTCCCTCTGCTTCTGTTGCTAATGACCTGTGAGAAGAGACCAGCACCAACATCTCTACAATGTCCTTTCAGATAGTTGTAGAGAGTGATGAGGTCTCCCCTCAGCCTCCTCTTCCTCGAACTAAACAGCCCCAACTCTCTCAATCTCCCCTCATCAGATTGATTCTTCAGGCTCCTCACCAGCTTCATTGCCCTCATCTGCACTTGCTCCTGCACCTCGATGTCTTCCTTATACTGAGGTGCCCAAAACTTGACCTAGTACCCAAGATGCAGCCTCCCCAGTGCTGAGAACACCAGGATGGCATTGACTGCAGAGAAGAAATGGTAGAGTCTTTTGAGTCCCCCTATAACGAGTAGCTGGGTTTAAAAGTCTCTTAGATGTGGTGTTGGAGGATGTGGTTTACGGTGACCTTGTAGAGTAGGGCTGATGATTGAACTCAAGGGTCTTTTCCAACTTGAATGAGTCTATGATTACCTTTCCCTCTTCCAAAACCTCCAGAGCCTTCCTTTACGTCCATCTGAGGTCACCAAAACCCAGCGGTACCTCCTCCACTTTACGCCATGGATGTGCTCATTAAAAAGCACAAGTGGTTTTGGCTTCCTGCAGAGCCTAAATACAACCAGAGTAAGTTCTAGGAAGAACATAAGCACACACAGAGCAGTGCTGGGAAATCCAGACTCCTTTGTTTCCAGAGCAGACCACCCGAGTCTGCAGATTGAGTTGCTGGTGAGCCCTTACTGGAAATTTTGATACTGGCTACTTTCCACGGTCGTTCCGCTTTCTGAACATACGTTCGCCACCTCCTCCCAGGCCACTTCAAATGGACATCAGCTGAAACTGACTGAACCAGATCTGGCTGATAAACCTGTTCTAAGCAGCTCACACTGAATGATAATGCACAATTCATGGTCCTCAGTACTCCCTCTATTGAGTTAGAACACTTTGGTGTTACTCTGGAATTCAACCAGAGATCCTCGAGCCCACCACAATTTCCACAAGGTCAGGTGAACCTGGCACCTAGTTTCTGACCACATGTTGTCATGCAGGATGTCTAACCCCAGTTTGCCCTCTACACTTGTGTTTCTTTAGAGGTTAGACAGCAATCTGGTTCTTCACAAAGATTTGCTCATAAGGATTTGAAGAGGGATCATTTCAGTTCTCCACTTGTTGGCAATGTCACAGAAATAACATGAAATACTACATGAGTGACTGAGGCTGGAGAAGCCCTCTGAGCTCATCCAGCCCAGGACCTAATATCAGCACATCGGCCACACCAGGGCACTAAGGGTCACAGTCAGTCTGTCCTTCAACACCTCCAGGGATGGGGAGTCCACCACTGCCCTGGGCAGTCCACTCCAGGGTCTGGTCACCCTTTCTGTGAGGAAGGGCTTCTTAACATCCAATCTAACCCTCCCCTTCAGGTCCTGCCCTCTTGTCCTGTTACTAGTTGCTGGGGAGAAGAGTCTGACCCCCATGTCACTACAACCTCACTTCAGGCAGCTGTAGAGAGGGAGAAGGTCCCCTCTGAGCCTCCTCTTCACCAGGCTAAACACCCCCAGGTCCCTCAGCCTCTCCTCATCTCCTCATCAGACTTTCCCTCCAGTCCCTTCCCCAGCCTCATTGCTCCTCTGGACCCACTTCAGCCCCTCAATCTCTTTCTTGAAGTGAGGGGTCCACAACTGCCCCTGGTACTTGAGCTGAGGCTCCCAACCTGTACTGATCCATCTCATTACTTCTTCCCACTCACTCTTGTTGAGCCTCATTAGGTTCCTCTTCGCCCAACTCTCCAGTCTGTCCAAGTCTTCCTGAATGGCTGCACAGCCATCAAGTGACTTGGCCAGACCTCCCAGTTTAGCATCGTCAGCAAACTTGTTGAGAAGACACTCTGTCCCATCATCAACATCATTGATGAAGGTATTGAACAGGACTGGACCCACACTGACCCCTGGGGGATACCAGTAGCTACAGGTCTCCAGATAGACTCAGCACCATTGAGCAGCTTAGATTTGTCTCTTCTCAATGCACAAAACAACAGATCTACCTACATGCCCCAGGAATTAGGCTTCAACATTTCCTGGTGGCCCAGCTCTCTGGGAGGGAGCCCTGCTGGACCACGCTCTGCTTTCTTTCTTACCCCTTCCATTCTCATCCAGCCCTTCCTGTCCACCTCTGCTCACGCTGTCCTCCATCTGGAGTAGATCACTGGCCACAGGTTCATGCCTTGGTCAGGTGTCCTTAGCTAAGTAGTTGCTCCACAGGCTGCAAGAGTGGGAAGGAGACACAGCTGCCTGTGCTTCTCAGATCTTTTCTGAGGGTGCTTTATTTGCAGGGTTTTCATGGGGCAGGGACATGGGTGGGCAACCCTAGTTCTTCTTTAGAAGGCAGCGTTAGCACCTGAAGATTAGGGCAAAGTGTTGAGCTCCTGGCAGGGTTGGTCAGCAGCCAGGTTGTCTCGTTTGGGGAGGGTGATGTCTGTGTTATTTCTGTCTGGTTAGTCAAAACCCTTCAACCCCAGTGCTAGTACTGGGTTGTGGGAGCAGTCTGGTCATTCTAAAGACAAGCTAGTTCTGCTTCAGGGCCAATTTTATAAAGCTCAGAAGCTTCTGGTTTGAAATGAATCAACAGGAACCTGAGCGAGGGCGAGGAAAAGTTTTTCAGGTTTGGCTTCCTTTTTCTTTTCTCTTTATTTTCTTTTGGTTGTTGTTTTCTTAGCTCTTTTTTCAAAAGAAATTTCTTTTATTTGTAAAGGACAGAGAAATATCATCAACAAAAGAGATTAATATATGTTCCTGTGTGACTTGGTCTGGGTGGTCCTGCTGTGGCAGGGGGATTGGACTGGATGGTCTCTCGGGGTCCCTTCCAATCCCTAGTGATTCTCTGGCTTCATGAGGAGAACAGAGGTGTAACACCCCAGAGCAGCTTTAAAAGAGGCAAAAGGAGCTAAGTGCTCCTAGCATATGAATAAATATTAACATCCTTCCAGGTAAGAGCTTTTATCTTTTTAGATGATGTGTCTGGGGGTCAGGACGAGAAGCCCAAGTGACTGAGAGGCTGGAAAGTCCCTGCCAATATTAGGAAGTGATGAGTGGTTGAGATGAAAACGTTCTCTTGCTCATCACAGCCTGTTCTCTGTGATTAAAATGATAAAGTGAACTGGCTCCCACTGCTAAGAATAAAAGATGTGATGGGGAGGGTGTTTCAGGCTGTGCTACCTCCAGCCACATCTGCCCTGAGGATGAGCAGCTGTCAACAACCGGTGATGTGCTGGTTGCTCACATCTGCCTGAGATGAGTCCCCGGGATGTGAGTGGTTGTGCTGCATGTAGCAGCAGTAAGTCTCATTCTATGGATTCATAAAGCATCAGAATGATTCCTCACTGGGCTAATGAATCCCTGCTTCTCTTTTGGCTTTTTTTTTTGGTCACTTTTCCTCTTGCAGATGTCTTTTTCACTAATGATGGGGATCAGTAGAAACAGAAACCTGTGTTCTCACACACATGCATGTGTCTGAGTTTACACTCTGTCCCTAAACAAAGGCTTTTTGATAACAAACTTTGTCTCCATATCTACCTGGAATCACAGAGCTGGAGAGATGTGCTGTTGGCCAACACAGAGCTTAAGCTCTGTGTCTTTTATAGATTCTTTATCCACCAGTGCTTCCTCTTCAAATGGCAGCATCTGCCCAGTGGGTTTTACCTCTGTGCCTCAATATTTGATCTTTCTTAGGAGCATGTATTTCCTGCTCAGCTGTGTCTACAAGGCTAAACCATCAAGTAAGACATTTTCCTTCCAACAGTATCCTCAGCGGCTCTCTAATATAAACATCTTCTTCCCATGTTTTGTGCCACTTGTCTCCTTGGTCTTTCCACTTCTTTAAATGTCAGCAGGTCATGGGTTTTGTGGCAGCTCACCAGGCAAAACGAATTCAAGGTCCCTTCCAACCCCTGATGTTCTGTGAGTCTGTAATTAGCACAGAGAGATGTGTTAGATATGAAATCAAAGGGATGGAATAATGAACAAGGACTCTGAAGTTAATGGAGACCGTGTTCTGCTTAGTAGGGAAGTATAAATCTTGTGTGCACGAGGGAACAAGATACCAGTTTGAGTTGGAATCAGCAAGTTTTGAGCTCTGAGGAGGTTTCTTGCCGTGGTACAACACTTGAACAAGTCTGTGGGGCCAGGTGGGTTACACCCAAGAGTGCTTCAGCACTCCTCCAGGAGCTGGTGGATGTGTCCAACAAACCACCACCCATTATCTATCAGCAGTCCTGGATGGCTGGGGAGGTCACAGCAACTTGGAGATCAGTGAGTGTGACCCCTTTTACCAGCTGTACTGCTCAAGCAGCCAGCTTTGGAGCCCAGGCTTTCTCTTTATGTCAGACATGGAGGATACAAGATGTTTTAGCAACCATTTCCAACTGTCTTTTAAAGAGCAACAAAACTCAGGTGCCACCTCTTGCACAAATCCTCAGTCTTCTTGTTAAAACGCTTCTCATCACTCCTTGTATTTTTTTAAGACTTGAGAAGAATTCTTAGAAGCCTCTAGACCTTTCCTCACAGAACCTGTGTTACCACATCCATCTGTTTGGTTATATACGAAATCAATTGGCTCTGACAGAACTCGGCCATCGTTCTCCTCGTACCTGGGGTGGAGCTGGCTGCCCTGTGTTGCCCTCTCGTAACCTGGAGACAGACTGTCTGATGGAAGCTATGAGCCTCGTCCTGTAACTCCAGTAAATCAGTGTTTCTCGTAAAAACATCAGAGCAGTGGTCTGTTTATTCCCCAGGGATGGTAAGTGATCTTCTTTTAATAAGAAGAAGCAGGAGTTGATGATCTGAAGCAGTTCTGCACCAAAATGCAGTGCTGGAGCGCGTGATGTTCACAACTTTGGGCAGTTATGGGATGGATGTGAGAGCCTTAACTAGTGAAAGACCTGATGACATGAAAGGTAGCAAAGTAAGTCTAGCTGGAAGGATGTCTGGTTTTGTTTCTTCTTTCTTCTAATAACCTTCAGGCTTAATGAGCTACCCCTTCTCATGGAATTAGAGGACTGCTGAGAGTTGTGTCTGATGGAGATCAGTGCACTCAAAGATCCCTTTCACTGGTTTCAGGCGTAGCCTGGCAAAGCCTATTTCTTGTCGACCATTTAAGTAGTTACTCTGCTCTTGTCTTCGCTGAGGACTGTAGATGTCGTTGCAATGATAAGAGGGACAGCACAACACGGTCCGTTTTGCTTTTAGAGCAGGATGTACAGCTGGGTCTGGGTGGTTGGGTTCACTTCACTGTTCTTTGAGGATACAGCCCCTGTCTAACTTCAGCCCAGAAGCTTCTTCTGATCTTCTGTACTTCATAGGACTGTCTGATTTTCTGATGTTCTGCTCATTACTGTTATTAATAAAGCTAAGCTAGATGTGAGACATGAACTTTGCAGCTCAGCAAGTCCTGGAGCAGTGAAGGAAAGGATTTTCTGAAGCAGAACCGTTTGCTGGGATGGAGCTTGTGTTTGGTTTGGTTGTAAACCCAGGAACTTGGTTACACTGACAGCTTGTTTGACTCAATTACAGCTTCAGCCTGAGCCTAGACAGCCTTTTGGAAAGTATCCTTCAGACAAACACATTTTCTTGGGCTCAGTCCATCCAGAAGCAGCTTTTTGTTAATGATCTGGAGCTTCAGTCAGAGCTGAACTTGACTTTGGGATTTATAGTGCTACCTGACATCTGACACTAAGTTTAGGCTTTTACTTTATATTTGTGGTCTGTTTCCCTCTAGAGAATTAATTCACACACAGATCCACAGCCATTAGAGGTGGAAAGGGATCTCCACAGGTCATTGAGTCCAAATCTCCTGCCACAGCAGGATCCCCTAGACCCAGTCACACAGGAACATGTCCAGGTGGGTTTTAAACACCTCCAGTGAAGGAGACTCCACAACCCTCCTGGGCAGCCCCTTCCAGTGCTCTGTCACCCTCACTGGGAAGAAGTTCCTTCTCATATTGATGTGGAACCTCCTCTGTTCCATCTCACACCCATTGCCCCTCATCCTATCCCTAGGTGACATCGAGAAGAGCCTGGCTCCATCACTGCTTTTCAGATCATCCAAAGGTACCAAATCACAACTTGGAAGGTTGCCTCAGTCAAGAGGAAGGTATTGATTAGGATCCAACTGAAGTCACCACCAATTTGTTGGAGTTTTGACATTTTTCCAGCAGCTGATGCAATGCACTGGCTTGTTTCAGTGTAATTAGCATCCTTGGAAAGAACAGTTACTACATAACGACCTAACAAGGATACCAGGCTTTAGAAAACAGCAGATGCAACCTCAGGCTGTGGAGTCCCTGTTTAAAAATGAGAAAACAAGCTAATAAATATTGTCTAGGCTGAACAGACAGGCTGATTTTTATCTTATGAGGTTGCCCTAGACCAAATTCACAAGGGAATTAACTTCCACAGATTGTGTGTGGGTTAGTAAAGTGTTAACACCTTCAACACCAAACCAACTGCATTCACAAGTTCCCTTGTGACTTGGTCTAGGGGATCCTGCTGTGGTGGGGAGACTGGACTAGCTGATCTTTGAGGTGCCTTCCAATCCCTAATGCTGTGTGATTCTGTGAAGTCAGTGATGAAAACATGGTCATTGCTCTCCGTGCTTGGATAAACTCTGTGGAGCAATGCAAAGTGTCAGACTCTACTGCTCAGAAGCCCAGCTGTCCTTCTGCCAGCCTTTGGTCTCTCAAATTTAAGAGTTCAGGAAAACACTGTCAACCTGCTGATGCTGGAAAGCTGAAATCCCTTTGGACTTGGAAGATCCCATCTGCTGACCACATGGAAGTGGTGGTCTGTCATTTAGTGAATGACACAAAACACTCAGTCACTCACTGGTGGCCACCTACCGCCAGCTCCTGGCAAGTAGCAACCGACTGCAGAGGGAAGTTTTGAAACCAAGGAACTCAACCCTTTCACAGGGAGGTCTAGCTATAGGAGGCTGGGGCTTGTAAATAAGAGTCCCAGAATCATTGATGCTGGAAAAGACCTCTGAGACCATCAAGCCCAGCCCATGACCTAACATCACCGCATCAGCCAAGGGCCACAGGCTGTCCTTCAGCACCTCAAGAGATGTGGACTCCATCACTGCCCTGGGCAGTCCATTCCAGGCTCTGATCACCCTTTCCATGAGAAAGGGCTTCCAAACATCCAACCTAACCCTCCCCTGGTGCAGCTTCAGGCCCTGCCCTCTCATCCTGTCTCTAGCTGAAGCACCATCAGGCTGTTCCATGTGCAGTCCAGGCCTTTCCCCCCATGGTATGTGTGTGATGCACCACGTTTGACATGTATACACGAGGTGCACAACAGCCACATCGGGTTTGGTGGCTGATATGACCTCCCATGCCCTTATCTGTACCCGGCAAGAGTTGTCTCTTGAGGTGAACCAACTGGTTTTTGTCTTTTCCACCCTGTTGTTTTCTCAGGGTTGCTCCTTCCAGCCTGCATGGAGTTGGTTGCCCTTCACAAGAATCTTATGCCCCAGCAGCTGCAGCAGGTAGACATCAAGACACCAAGTGATGGCTTTGCAGCCCGCTGCTTATCGAGAGGAAACTCAAGCCCCACATCTAGTTTGATATGTTCATCCATCATAGACAGGAAACTCCTGACACTCTTCCACGAGGCATTTCAATGAGGTTTCTGAAGAGCTTTTAAGACAAATTAAAACCATCTGACCCACAAATGAAAGCCAGGAGCTGTGAGTGAATGATGCTGCTGATGTAAACTCTAGGCTGCTCATTAAAACTCCATGGGAGCAGATGTTTTCTCCTGGATGCTCGTAGAGGCAGCACAGTGCTAAAATTAAACTAGGGTGGACCCAGTGTATCACCCCACAGAACCAATTATCTCTGTTCAACACTGCATTATGGAAATAAATAGCCTTCTCCACTCTCTTCACCACTAGTGCCTGATGCATAATAGAGCAACTTTTTGCTAACACAACCCTGACTTCTGCTGATACAGGCAGAGGGAGGCAAAATCTCTTTCTGAAGAACATGGCGGGCTGGACAGCCCCCTATTAATGTTGTCTGTGGGCTGGTGTCATGACTTTTGTTCACGGGTGACCATTTGTTTTTGGACCTGTCTAGTTTTTGGAGTAAGCAGGGGTAAGATGTCCTCCAGATGTAAAGGTTCCTCCCTCCTGTGGCCTTTCATGAGATGCTTCTCGGGACCTTGTTAAATATTTATATGTTTGAATTTCCTTTTTTTGTTCATACAGTCATAGAATCATTAGGGATTGGAAGGGATCTTGAAAATCAACCAGTCCAATCCCCCTGCCAGAGCAGGATCACCTAGACCAAGTCACACAGGAACATGTCCAGGTGGGTTTTAAACATCTCCAGAGAAGGAGACTCCACAACCCCCCTGGGCAGCTCCTTCCAGTGCTCTAGCACGCTCACCGAGAAGAAGTTCTGATATTTATATGGAACCTCCTCTGTTCCAGCTGACACCCACTGCCCCTCATCCTATCACTAGATGACACTGAGAAGATCCTGGCTCCATCCTCCTGTCACCCACCCTTCACATATTTGTAGATATTACTGGGGCTACCAGTATCAACAAACACCACGAGAATGCATACAAACCCAAAACCTCACGCAGGGCTCCTCAGTTTTCCAAACACAGTGACTCACAGCAGCACTAACTCCAAGAGGTCTGCAGTGCAGCAGAAGGACTGAGTACATCTGTGTGATGGGTTAGGTCTCACGATCTACAAACCTGGTGCTGACCAGGTGAAGAAGGCATCTATGTTCCTATTGGTGTGGTCAGAGCTCTTAGCAAAGAAATTGCTTCCTGAGGTGAGGATGAAGAAGGCAGGGTCCTGTAGGAAGGGTCTTATAATGAAGAGCAGAGGCTGCCTCAGTCCAGAGCTCCCCATGAGCCAAGGTCACTGCCTCACTGCCACCTTCACTGCAGTGTCTCTCCTGGGAGGTGGCAATGGGCTGCTCCAGCACTACCATCACAACAGCAGCTATTGGGTTTCCAGCTCCCACCACCTGGTTGTGGACAGCCCTGCTTGACAGCTGATCCAAGTGGAAACTTTCCATGCCCACGGTCAGGCTGTGTGGAGCATGAGGTGGAGAGCAGCGGGGTGGTCAGACATGGACATGGTTGTCTAAAGGGAATAAATCAGCTGGGACAGCTCGTGAGCAGGGAGTGCTGCTGCCATCGCATTGCTGCAGTGATGCCTGGGCTGAGGTTGGAGCTGCTGAGCGACCCAAAGGAGCTGGATCTGCAGCCATCTCCACTCCTTGGTTCCACCACCTGAGCAGCCCCCAGTTCTCAACACAGTCCACGAGGCTGAGCACCTTATTGAAAGCTGCTAACACAAACACTGCCAAAGCTCAATTTTACCAGGGAGGTGTGAACCATCAGGCTTCCACATGCAAACCATCCCCTTGGACCTGGAAGAGGGGAAGCATCCCCAGATATGTGCTGTGAATTTATTCAGCGATGAAGGTTCTGATTGATTTGATTTCCTTTCCCTGCTTTTGTTTGCCTGATCATATATTCACTGGGCACAAACCCTTCCTGACAACCCCAGCACCTGCTTTCTGCTCTCCTGCTCCTTCTGGGAACCTTGTTGATTTCCAGGAGAACAACCAAAGAGCATTTAAAGAAACCGAGCGGCGGCGGCAAATTAATAGCTTTGCGTTCCTTCGAGCAGCGATGTGCTGAGAAACTTCAAACCATATTAGGGACCTAACGGGCTAGATAATTGCACAAAATCCCAGGAAGACTTATTTCTTTCCCTCCTCTTCCAAATTACCAGCTCAGAGACGTGATGGAACCACCCACTTGTAAACGAAGGACAGCAGCCATCTCTTGTTCCTAGAGCTGATGCTGTGTCCTTCTGGGGGAATGGAAAGAGAGTGGGCACCACATGCTTTGGATTGTGGAGAAGTGCCTCCTAAATCCCAGTGATTCTGTGACCAATGTACTTACATTTTGATATCAGAAATATCAGTGGGAGGGAATATCTCATGGGATTAACTACTTGACTGCCCACTAGTCACCCCGGGTGTTTGACAAAGCTCTCAAGAGCTACCTTGGTGTGGCAGAAAAAGGGAGCAAATAATGATCTGTTGAGGTCCCTTCCAATCCCTAATGATTCTATGAGTCTATACATTGATTACAGCTTTCACAATTCATGACAGTTCTGTTGGATGCATAAAAAAGACAACATGGGCACAGCTAGTCTACCTGCACATCTGCATGTGAGCAGATAGATATCTGCACAGAAAAGTCCCTCACCCAGACTGCGATGACGTCCCTCACCCAGACTGCGATGACGTCCCTCTTCGATCACGGACGCCGCTGCAGCGGGGGCACGTTGCTTCTTTAGCTCTCGAGAACTTCTACCTTGATAAGGATTTTCCAATCAGTGCCTTCCACTATCTGCCACCCGTGTTAATTGAAGATGTGTTCGTGCCAAGTACTTCTATCTTATCTGAGGAAGGTGTGTGGAGCAGCATCCCAGTACAAAAGGCAGAGTAATGCTCTGAGACTGTGATTGTGTTCACGCTTCGTGCACCGCTAGAATCACTTGCAAGGTAAAACTATTAAATGCTGAGGTTGCCGAGCCTCTGGATTAGTGATGAAGGAACATTTAATATCACCTAATAGATGAGAACTTTCAAAGCTCTCTGAGATGGGTTTGCTGTTATTTAGCACTCTTTATGGAACAGTAGAATCATAACATGTTCTGAGGACATGAATATTCATTGAGTATGGAGAAAATGAAACTGGTTTGTGAAGGAATAAGTTTCATGCTCTTAAAATTCAGGACAAAGTCATTTTTTATCATCCTCTCTACCTCAGAGGGGAAAAAAAAGGCACAGGTGAGTTTTTAGTGTTTCAGGTTGTCTTATTTAAATGTTTTAGAAAGGATTTATGGTTGGTGCTGTAGGGTTCTTGCCTGGGTGGCCCCATTTCCTGAGCCTAAGCAGCTTCAGTAGAGTCTCACTCACACTTCTAACCCTCTACTGAAGCCAGCCTGCCTTCCTTCCTTCCTTCCTGCCTTCCTTCCCTTCCTTCCTTCCCTTCCTTCCTTCCTTTCCTTTCCTTCCTTCCCTTCCTTCTCTTCCTTCCTTCCCTTCCTTCCTTTCCTTCCTTCCTTTCCTTCCTTCCCTTCCTTCCTTCCCTTCCTTCCCTTCCTTCCTTCCTTCCCTTCCCTTCCCTCCCTTCCTTCCTCTCACTTATTTGCACCCCCAGTGTGACAGACAGGTTTGAGCAGAGACCTTGTCTCCATCTCCATAGGAGCCAGTCTAAGCAGGAGCCTTTCTGCCCACCAGCTCCTCAGAGTAAGCACCAAGTGCTACCACTTGCAGAAGCAGACACTGTCTGAACAACAACTGTGCTGTTGACTTCAGAAGGTGCAGTTAGTGAGAAGAGACTGAGCTGAAAGCAAAAGCACCAGACAGAACCAGTTCCATTCTAACTCAAAGCAGGGAACCATTACCAGACCTCTACCCTTGGTCTCAATCTCCTCTCCTGCCTGTTTGCTTTGCTGCTCTGTGCATGGAGCTGTGGTCCATGAATTTTCCCAACCTTTTCTATACTGACTCTTGATAGCTGCCTGCAAAACCTCCCCTGGCAGCAAATCCATCAGCCAGCCTGCAAAGAAGTGCTTGGTTTTTAATCTGCTTAAACCAACCTCCTGCTAGCTTCCCAGAATTACAGCATCACCGGAGTTGGAAGGGACCTCAAGAGAACATCAAGTCCAACCCCTGCTGCCAATGCAGGGTTGCCTAAAGCACACTTCACAGGGCTGCATCCAGGTGGGATTTGAATGATTTCAGAGAAGGAGGCTCCACAGCTTCTCTGGGCAGCCTCTTCTAGCACTTTGTGACTCACACTGCAAAGAAGATTCTCCTTATTTCTGGATGGATCTTTTTGTTTTGTGCCCATTGCTCCTTGTCCTGTCACTGGGCACCACTGAACACAGTCTGGCACCATCCTGAAAGGCACAGTCACCCTTCAGATATTTATAGGTGCGGAACAGAGGACTGACCTGTTGGAGAGCAGCGTAGGAGAGAGGGACCTGAGGGTCCTGGTGGCCAGGACGATGACCNCAATATGAGAAGGAACTTCTTCATGATGAAGATGACAGAGCACTAGAAGGGGCTGCCCAGGGGGCTTGTGGAGTCTCCTTCTCTGGAGACCTTTAAAACCCACCTGGACATGCTCATGTGCAATTTGATCTAAATGATCCTTCTCTGGGAGCGGGATTGGACTAGATGATCTTTCAAGGTCCCTTCCAATCCCTCATGTTGTGTGATTCTGTGAAAAAGTCTCTTATTCTTCTCCAGGATAAACAGTCCCAGATCTCCTAAATTTTCCTGAAAATATTGATGCTCCAGGACCCCGGTCATCTCTGTTGGACTCTCTCCAGGAGTTCCCTGTCTCTTTGCTCCTTGTTGCTACACCTCCTGAAATGGCTGCACACACTCTCCTATCAGTGGAAGGCCACACTTGTCTGCTGACCTGGACACCAAAGCAATAAATCCAAACAGACCCCTAGGAACTGTAGGTACAACAACAGTTTTCTCACGGCGCATCACTACAAATGAGGGTTAGATTGGCTGCTACACAGGACACTAATTCTTGAGCTGCAGCCTGAGCACTGTGCAAGGTTTAAATTGATTTGCCCCAGCAGTATCTGAGAAAAACAACCACTCTACAGGAAATATTTTCCCTCTTATTAAATGATGTGCCTCATAGCCCTCATTTGTTGGTCTGTTTCTCTACTTCCTTCCGCGCATCCACCACTATTACCCGGGTTTCTGGGCTGCTCTCCCTCTGTTTGCAGTAAATGAGGGGCTGTTTGTGTTACAAGGACTGCAGGAGGTTAGGGCTTGCTGTCTGCTCTTCCTCGTTTGCATCAGGTGCTGGTGGTGGGAAACAGAATCACAGCATCACAGAACATCAGGGATTGGAAGGGACCTCGTAAGATCATCCAGTCCAATCCCCTGCCACAGCAGGATCACCTAGACCCAGTCAAGAAGAAAGATGTCCCTTGCCAGTCCAGTGGGAGTATCTAGAGAGTGATGCCAAAGATTTAACTTCATGTGCTCCCTGTCCTGCAGGGAAGGAAGGGAATCTGCTTTCAGAACCATGTTGTAGGAGTGGAGCCAGGCTCTTCTCAGGGGCATCTAATGATGGGCCAAGGGGCAATGGGTGAGAGCTGGAACACAGGAGGTTCCACATCAGTAGGAGATGGAACTTCTTCCCAGTGAGGGTGACAGAGCACTGGAAGGGGCTACCCATGGAGGCTGTGGATTCTCCCTGTCTGGAGATATGTAAAACCCATCTGGAAATAGAATCATAGAATCATTAGGGATTGGAAGGGACCTCGAAAGATCATCTAGTCCAATCCCCCTGCCACATGTTCCTGTGTGACTAGATCCAGGTGATCCTGCTGTGGCAGGGGGATTGGATTAGATGATCTTTCAACGTCCCTTCCAATCCCTGATGGTCTGAGATACTGTGATTCTGTGAATAAAACAAACATCTAGTTTAGAAAGACTTTCAATAACTTACTGAGGGTTAGGGTTAGGGTGAGGGTTAGGGGAGAAGCAGCCAACAGCATCAGTAATAAAAATATCTA
The DNA here is from genome assembly GCA_013400115.1 of Rhinopomastus cyanomelas. Lineage (NCBI taxonomy): Eukaryota > Metazoa > Chordata > Aves > Bucerotiformes > Rhinopomastidae > Rhinopomastus > Rhinopomastus cyanomelas. The sequence goes on along the minus strand of VXBP01005385.1, from coordinate 577,265 downwards.
CCCCTCGACAGTGTTTATTCAGTGATTTTCAGTATTTTATAGCAATGAATAACGATTAAATACTGAATAAAATTCATTAAGCACACATAGTCAAGTTAATTAGATTTTAGCATTTGAGTAAGGGATTGGACATGAATAATGCAAGTCTTCTGCCAGTAGCTGGCCTCACGGAGCAGCACACAGCAACAGCCAGAGCCCTCGCCGGTGCTTCCCCACATCTCCAGTCCTAACTTACACAGAAGGGAGGGAGAGGAGTGGAAATGTTCCATCTCTCCTGAAGATCACCTACGAGTTACAGTAGATGCCACCGTGGGGTGGATTTAGGTGATAAATGAGACAACTGAAGATGGAGAAAACTCTGGGTTTTCACTGCCTGCCCAGAAGTGCTGATTGCTGCCTGGAGAAGACAAAAGGGTAATGGTCTGACATTTCTGCTGTTCATGAACAAAACCTCTTGCAAGGGAAGGCTGCAACGAAACACGGCCAGATAAATGATTTGGACTGTGTAATAGTGTTTTGGGGCATCTTCTCACAGCCCTCCAGTGTGACTCCTCAAAATGGCCCTTTCTCTTGCACACAGATCCCTCGCTCAGCTCTTAGTGAGATGTCTCATAGATGACAGACCAAGTGCCAGTTGCTCTGTCTACAGGCTCTGGTGGGCATCTGTCACCACAGGAAGAGAAGCCAGTGCTACTCTATGCTGTAGTACACAGAAGCCATCAGGGATTTCCTCTGCACCCCTGTTGGATGGTGTCTTGGGGCAAGCTTTATGCAGCATCACTGCAATGCTTCAGTGACACCAGGCTTCCCAAGACAGGCTGCTATTAGTCTCACAACAGGGTGGTGGGACAGTGAAACAGGTTGCTCAAGGAAGCTGTGGATGCTCCATCACTGGATGTGTTCATGGCCATGTTGGATGGACCTCTGAGCAACCTGGTCTAGCAGGAGGTGTCCCTGCACTGGACAGTGAGGCTGGAACTAGATTGTCTTCACTGTCCTCTCCAAGTAATTCTGCTACTATGATCCTTACTGGTGACCTTCATGCTGCCCCTCACCCCAGCAGTGAGGAAGGCAAAAGGGCTGAAGGCAGGTTGACCTCAAGGCAGAGCAGGGTGACAGGCATGCAGGGGGTGCTTGGAGGACAAGGTCTGGTATCTCAAGGAAGGGTTCACAAACCATTAGAAGCCCTAGGTGCAGACACGAGCAGAATCATCTGTATGTAGCCATGCAAGTTCCACAACCACTGCCAACAGCCGGGGAAGCAGAGACAGCTCCACAAGGATGGGGAACTTGATAGAACAATGTCACTGGTTGCACAGCACAGCCACAGAGGAAGCTGGGAAAGTTTGATATCAGACACAACCAGGGGAAAGCATTTCTCAACTTGATCTCTCCTAGGTGGAGTTAGTCCACCTAGGCTTCAAGAAGTTCCATCTAGGCTTCAAGAAGTTCCACCTAGGTTCAAGAAGTTTCCTCTCCTATCTGTGGGTTTGGGTTTGGAGAGCTTTTTATTTTGGAGGTGAGGGGAAGAGTCGTGGAAACAGCTTCTCTAACTTCTGCTAATCCATGAAATTCTGGTCGGTTATTGTGTTCCGTAAGCCTCGTGGAAGTTCCTATCTGTGTTCTAATCCTATTTTCAGGCTGTGCCTTTCTGTGCATGTCTTTAGCTCTGCGCTTCCTTCACAATAGTGTGAATAATTTAGTTCTTTATTTAAGATTAACTTCCTCAAAGACGATGTTCTGGAGTTTGGAAAGAAACTCACTCCTTTCAGCAAATCAAGGCAGTTAGATTTGCAGCAATGCTGCTGCTACTACGTGTCCTTATACTTGGGAATTATCAAATCTCTGCCAGTTTTTAAGACTTAGGCAGCATTAATTAGCAGATCCAACGGATCTCAGTGTGACACAGCTGCGTCTTAAAGACAACTGCTGCAGCACGAGAGGCAGGGGGTGGAAGCAAAGGGACACTTAGGAGCCAACCACTTAGTCTCTCTCTGCTGTCTTCATTGTCCAAGAAATTACTGCCTTTGGTGAAAAAGTCATCATTTAGCAAAGGAAAGAAAGGGAGGGGAGGAGAGAGAAAAATAGGAAGCTAGGGTGACCACTGACAAGCAGCAACACTGCCCACTGTTGTAAGTAGGAGGAGAGGGAAGGTGATGCTCTGCAAAAATCTTTCAGCTGGAGCTGGCAGAAGCTCTGAGACTTTGCTGCTTCAGGTTTGAGGCTTTTCCTTTTAATGCTGCATCTCTGCAAATGGACTGAAGGTAGCACTTCCAGACATCCTACCTCTATTGTTCTCTACAGCTATCTGAAAGAGAGAGCTGGGGCTGTTTAGTTTGAGGAAGAGGATGCTAAGGAGATGCCTCACTGCTCTCTACAACTGTCTGAAAGGACGTTGTAGAGATGTTGGTGCTGGTCTCTTCTCACAGACAGTTAGTGATAGAACCAGAGGGAAGGGCTTCCTGCTTCAACAGGGGAGGGTTAGACTGGACGTCAGGAAGTAATTGTTCACAGAGAAGTGGTCAGGCACTGGGATGGGCTGCCCAGGGTGGTGGTTGAGTCCCCATCCCTTAGATGTAGTGTTGGGGGATCTGGTGTTAGGGTTGTTGGTTGGACTCAATGATCCTGGGAGTCTTTTCCAACCTGAATGATTCTATTATTCTATGATTCTGTGATTCTATTCACACTCAACTATCAAGTAGTTCAACTGGAGTAGAGCTCCTGTTGATTTAGAAAAGTAGAGAAACAACATGTGAACAAAATGGGTAAAAAGCAGAGGGGAATCAAAAGGATGTGGTGCATGTGCACAGCCTTGATGGTGACAGCTAGCAAAGACTTCATTGAAGAGTAAAACAAGGGCAGGAGTAAATGGAAAGGAAGGAATGTAGTTTATTAATTAAAAAAGGAGAGAATTAACTAAGAGTATATGAAAAAAAAAATCAGATCTCCAAATGTAATATCATTGCCCTGTAGCCTTGAAGGGAACAATGAAGATACTCATTGATTTTCACCATACAGAAGTTCAAAGGGACTTGACCCAAGCATGGGCCTTTCCTATCTGTAAATATCACACCCCTATTGCAAAGGATCTTCCTGCTTTTCACACATTTAACAAGAATCCTTGTCCTACAGCCCGTTACAGACACCATGTCTGTCCTGTGGGGCTTTTTGTACCATCGTTCTCATCTTGAACGTCCTTTTGCTAGGATTTCTTGTGTAGCTCTATCTTGAACGACCCAGAGCACGATCACCTAGACCAAGTCACACAGGAACACATCCAAGTGGGTTTTAAATGCCCCCAGAGAAGGAGACTCCACAACCCCCAATAGGCATTTTGACAAGAGAAAAGATTTTAGTCTTTGACTAGAGCAGTTCACAGTTGTTAGGCAGCAGAAAATCCCTCCTTTCACACAGTTTATGTTCCAAAGAGGATCAACACCTTCAATGGCTCTGTAAGAACTTTGGCCACTTAAACCAGTGTCACTTTCTTTTGCTGCTTTCAGATGGAAGAAATACATTTAGAGATGAGTTTCTAGCTCTTAAGAGTACACTTATTTTTCACTGAAAAAAACCTACATTGAGAAAGGTCCCAAACCCTTTTCCATACTGCTCCCACAAGATAAATGACAGCAGGAACCTCAGTGCCCAATTCTTCCTTTTCATTGATGTTTTTCCAAGGGATTTTTAACATTTTTATTCCACATTTATTTTTCTCTCCTCTTACTAACCTACAAAAACAGTGCTGTAGAATAAAACTTCAGAGGGGTCAGGCTGAGAGCTGATGCTCTGGTTGGCTGCTGGTCAGCCTCAGATCCCAGCTGAACACAGTTGCAATACTCTTTAACGTGGTCATTGGAGAGGAGCATCTCTTGACAGGCCTTTTCCTGTCATCCCACTTAACAATTGATATATATTCATGTAGAAGTGGCATATTGATGTAACAAAGAGTAGAGAGGGATAATCTCCCCTCTTAGCTAAAGCAGTCCTGAGAGCAAATGTGTAATTCAAATCCTTGTGTCTTGCTGCCTGAATGGACAAAAGGCAGAGAATAACTGTTCTCATGATCAGAAGGCTTCTTCTGTGCTGGCTGCCTTCCTTGGGAAAGTGAGGTGGCCCCAGTCCTCAGTTCCACAAGGAGTCTGTGATAAAGTACTTGCACCAAAAGACCCAGTTTTCCAAGTTACAGCAGCTAGTAACCAAAGAACAAGCAAACAGCAAGATGAAACTCGGCAGCTAATTACCTTTCAGGATCAATGTCTTTGCTTTTGCTCTGGAAGGATTAACCGAAGTAATAAAAATATTGTAATTATTTTAATTTTTGAGAATATGTGTTCACAGAATCACAGAATGATTGAGGCTGGAAAAGCCCTCTGAGCTCATCCAGCCCAGCCCATGACCTAATATCAACACATTGGCCAGACCAGGGCGCTAAGGACCACAGCCAGGCTGGCCTTCAACACCTCCAGGGATGGGGACTCCACCACTGCCCTGGGCAGTCCAGTCCAGGGTCTGATCATCCTTTCCATGAGGAAGAGCTTCTTAACAACCAACCTAACCCTCCCCCTGGCCATGACCTCTTGTCCTGGTGCTAGTTGCACCCCAGTTCCCACCTGACTACAGCCTCCCTTCAGGGAGCTGGAGAGAGGAAGAGGGTTCCCCCTGAGTCTTCTCTTCTCTAGGCTCATGACTCCCAGCTCCATCAGCCTCTCCCCATCAGGCTTTCCGTGCAGTCCCTTCTCCAGCCCCATTGCTCCTCTGCTCCAGTGCCCCAATCTCTTTCAGTAAGGACCCCAGATCTGCCCCCAGGACTCAAGGCGTGTCCTCCTCAGTGCTCAGTATAAAGGCAGAATTAGGTCCCTAACCCTGCTGGCCACACTATTGCTGATCCAAGCCAGGATGCCATTGGCTTTTGTGCCACCTGGGCACCCTGCTGGATCCTGTTCAGCCTGTTGTCAACCAGCACTCCCATCAATTGAGAACAACAATATGCTCTTCATAATGTCCATTCTAGAATGGATTTACACCAGCAATGGAGAAGGAAAGGTTTCTGGGCTGGCTTTGACTTGGGCTGTACTTAAGCTGGCAGCGCAGACATGAAAGATTTGGACTGCTGCCCTCTCCTATCATAGAATCACAGAATCATAGAATCATAGGTTCATAGGATCATTAGAGATTGGAAGGGACCTCGAAAGATCATCTAGTCCAATCCCCCTGCCACAGCAGGATCCCCTAGGCCAAGTCACACAGGAACATGTCCAGGTGGGTTTTAAACATCTCCAGAGAAGGAGAATCCACAACCCCCCTGGGCAGCCTGTTCCAGTGCTCTGTCACCCTCACTGGGAAGAAGTTCCAGTCTTCCAGGAAGTTTAATATTCGGACAGTTGTTCACAATGATGGATGTTGGGATTTGCAAAATCAATTTGCCTGTGGAACGCTCAACTTCTTGTAATTTCTACTTCTCACAGTAGAAGGTTTTTTTTTTTGTAAAGGGAAACTGGGCTTTTAGGGTTTCTCAGGCAAATTTGAGATGAGGATAAACAACCATTATCAGCCCTGGAATGTTTTCAACAATAAAGGTTGTCAGTGTGGATAGAAAATCCGATTAGACCGAGCAAGTAACATATACAGGGGCTTCCAGTCCAATCATAAACTAATTGGAAGCTGTATCAGCTGCGCCCTCGATTCAGCCATGAGTAATCAGTAGTTTCCTGAGAATCAGATCATCCTTTGGAACACGGGTCATTAAGTGCTGCTGGAGACAGTTAAAACAGATTGGGTGGCCGTTGGCCTGCTCCAGCGAGGAAATTCATAGCTTTGTTGGCTTTGGTCAGTTCACATTTTTCAAGGTTAATTGGCTGTTCCACCACTGGGAGCTATTTTTAATATTGCTGTTTCACTGGGCACTGCACGGGCTTTGGATTGTCTCGTGTGACTTGATGGGCTTTGATGTGTGAGTTTTGATAGTGGCAAGTGTTGGGTCCTGCATTCTGGTCACAGCAGTCCCAGGCAACGCTGCAGGCTTGGGGCAGGGTGGTGGAAAGCAGTCTGACAGAAAAGGACCTGGGGGTTCTAATTGACATGAGGCTGAATATGAACCAGCAGGGTGCCGAGGTGGCCAAGAAGGCCAGTGGCATCCTGGCCTGGATTAGAAAACCTGTGTCCAGTAGGAGTAAGGAGGTGATTGTCCCCCTGCACTCAGCACTGGGGAGGCTGCACCTTGAGCAATAGCTTCATTTTTGGGCACCTCAGCACAAGGGAGACATCGAGGTGCTGGTGCTGGTGAAAGGTCTGGAGAGTAAATCTTCTGAGGAGAGATTGAGAGAGTTGGGGCTGTTTAGTTTGAGGAAGAGGAGGCTGAGGGGAGACCTCATTGCTCTCTATAGCTATCTGAAAGGACATTGTTGGTGCTGGTCTCTTCTCACAGGTAGTTAGTGACAGAACCAGAGGGAAGGGCTTCCAGCTTCAACAGGGGAGGGTTAGACTGGACATCAGGAAGTAATTGTTCACAGAGAAGTCGTCAGGCACTGGGATGGGCTGCCCAGGGTGGTGGTTGAGTGATTCTAAGAGATAGAGTATGAGGAGAGGGACACTATTTTCCATGGCACCAGAGGAATCACAGAATAACAGAACTTTAGGGATTGGAAGGGACCTCAAAAGATCATCCAGTCCAATCCCTCTGCCACAGCAGGATCACCTAGACTGAGTCTCACAGGAACACACGATTCTACGTTTCTATGATTCTATATCCAGGCAGGTTTCAAGCATCTCCAGAGAAGGAGACTCCACAACCTCCCTATCTGTCTCTCCACAAAGAAGCTCAATACTTTGTACTTTCCAGGGGGCAAGACCAGTGTCAATAATGAACCAGGCTCTTCTCAGTGTCATCTAGTGATAGGGTGAGGGGCAATGGGTGTGAACTGGAACAGAAGAGGCTCCATATAAATATCAGAAGGAACTTCTTCCCAGTGAGGGTGATGGAGCATTAGAAGGGGCTGCCCAGGGGGGTTGTGGAGTCTCCTTCTCTGGAGACATTTCAAACCCACCTGGACGTGTTCCTGTGTGACTGGGTCTAGGTGATCCCGCTCTGGCAGGGGGACTGGACTGGATGATCTTTCGAGGTCCCTTCCAATCCCTAATGTTCTGTGATTCTGTAATGAGTTTCTGAGGAAGGCAGGGGATGTGTTGTGTTTGTGTTTAGACCAGGACAGAACAAAAAGCAAGATGTCCTTTCTTTCTCTCAGCATTACGAATTCCAGCAGCAAAGACCACATTATTAACACCAGTTTCCTCAGTTCAATACCAGATCTGAGCATGATACTAATTGACATTGCACAGTAATTGCTGCAGAATGCTGTCTGATCTTCAGCTTGGAGTTTATGAAAACATCCTTCAGTCCCCCTCTTATTTTGCACTAGCAGACTTGTAAAGAATAAAATTAGGATTGTAATTAAAATGATGCAAAAGTTACAGAGTTTTCTGTTAATAAGATAATTTGTTGGGTATTTCCCCCCCACACACACACATCTAGTGCAGCTCTTTCAATGCTTTTGGCCCTGCTTTTCCTCAGGGAAAGCACAGCAATCTATCAGGAGCAAACAGCTGGTGGTTAAAGGGTCCTGAGATGTTTATTGGTCATTTTACAAAGGGCATCATCAATGTTTGTCCCACTCACAGTTAATGTTCTGCAAACAGAGGGCACATCAGGTCCTGCTGAACCCGAGCAGATTTCCTTTGGGCCAATGGGATTTTATAAACTGTCAGCTTAGCTGAGTAATTGTAAAAGTCAGAAAGAATAAAAGGATGAAGCGACACATGGCTTGGTCTAGGTGGTCCTGCTGTGGGAGGGGGTCTGGACTGGATGATCTTTCAAGGTCCCTTCCAATCCCTAATGACTCTATGACTTGGTCTAAGTGATCCTGCTGTGGGAGGGGGGATTGGACTGGATGATCTTTCAAGGTCCCTTCCAATCCTTAATGACTCTATGACTTGGTCTAAGTGATCCTGCTGTGGGAGGGGGGATTGGACTGGATGATCTTTCAAGGTCCCTTCCAATCCCTAATGACTCTATGGTTCTATGACACATATGAACCAATTTCCTGACAAAACAGAGCTTAACCTCAGCCAGGAAGGCAGCACAAGAGCAGTGAGTGTTTTCTGCAATAATTAATGAAATAAATAAAAAGCAGGTGCTTCTAGATGAAAAACAAACTCAAACAAACCAAACCTCTCTAAAAGTCAGTGTCTCAGCTGCAGCAAGAATGGGAAGTCTGTATGAAAAAACCACCACAAAGTGCCCTGGCACCACTGCAAAAAGAGTGTTTTTCATTCATGTTTCACTGACCTCAGAGAATGAAATTCTTTTCATAAAGCAGTTTACAGAACACATTTGGACCCCATCTCTGTTATTAAATTAATCACAAAATGAAATTATTTCTCTACAAAACAGTTTTGTCTTGGGTGAGGTAGATTCTGCTCCTGATCTTGTTTCCAATGGTTTTACATCAGTGTAATTTGATTTCAATGAAGCTTATGCTGTAGAACAGGGAAGGGAACACGGCTCGTGTTTTCTGCGTGGCCATAAATTGCACACAAGTGAAAAAAGAGGAGTTTCTGCTCTGGAACAAAGAAAATCCATGCAAATGTGCTTTGCTACAACTGGGCAGCCTCTTTGGAATGTGCTCGGTGTATTTTTAAGCTTAGCTCCAACCACAAAAGACACCAGATTTCCAGTGCAAGTGGCTCCGAGTCAGTCAGGATGGAGCAAGGCTCTGCTCAGTGGGTGTGAGCTGGAACATAGGAGGTTCCACATCAATAAGTGAAGGAATTTCTTCTGAGTGAGGGTGACAGAGCACTGGAAGGGGCTGCCCAGAGGGATTTTTGAGTCTCTTCCTCTGCAGACCTTTAAATCCATCTGGATGTGTTCCTGTGTGACTTGGTCTAGGTGATTCTGCTGTGGCAGGGGGATTGGACTGGATGATCTTTTGAGGTCCTTTCCAATCCCTGATGTTCTGTGATGCTGTGATCAGCTGCTGTGATGCCCATGGCCAGACATATGGATGTCCCCTTTCATTGTCAGCACCTTGTTCACTACAACCTTCCAGGAGTCAGCCTCAAATTGTCCCTGGCCTGTAGTTTCTCATGATCAGCTTCAATGTCCTAAGAGAGACCAGAGACCCAGCAGGATAAGTCCAAGGTTACCCCGAAGATGCTCAGTCTGGAGTGGCAGGGTGTATCCTGCACCTTGAGCTGGTTCACAGACTGAGTGCGCTTGCGATGAGTTGTGAGGAGCAGTAAGTAGCTCCTGCACACACGTGTGATTCTGTGGTGCTGACACTCCTTTCCCAATGGCAGATACTTCCTGAACTGACAACTGCATAACAAATGTGATGCTAGACAGCATCACAGACTGTGGAGTTTGATGTAAGGCTTTCTGTTTAAAGGAGAGTTGATGCAGTCTCAGAAACACTGCCCACTCATTGGCATCACCCTTCTGTGGCTCGGAACAAGAGCACACACAGCAGAAGAGAGGTTCTCCTCTAAAGAAGAGCCACGTTTACAAACACAGAGATGACTGTTCTGATTAAAAGCAAAAGAAATCCTTTAACTCAAGCAATCTCCTTTTTCAGATACTCTAAAACAACATCCAGCACAGAGCCATGAAGATGATGAAGGGATTAGAGCATCTCCCTGATGAGGAAAGGCTGAGGGGTCTCTTTAGACTGGAGAAACAAAGACTGAAGGGGTGACCTCATTAGAGTTTATTAATATAGAAAGAGTGGGTGTCAAGAGGATGGAGCCAGGCTCTGCTCAGTAGCCTCCAATGATAGGACAAGGGGAGATGGGTGTGAGCTGGAACAGAGGAGATTCCACATCAATAGGAGAAGGATCTTCTCCCCAGTGAGGGTGGCAGAGCCCTGGAAGGGGCTGCCCAGGGTCCCTTAACGAAGCAGAACAGCTTTCACAGTCCGATTCTACACTACATGAATAAGGGTAATGAAACGAGAGCTTTTCAAAGGAGGAAAGTGGAAGAAAATGTGTCTGAAGAGGAAAATAACCTCCAGCAGCTATTCAGTTGGAGAAATAATCTACAAACTCCTAGTGCAAAAAAAAAAAGAGGCCTGGGGGATATCAGATAGCAAATTGAACCTGAGCCTGTAATACGCTCTGCCCACGAAATGGGTTTGCAGGTTTGTGCTTTGCAAATGCAGAGACGAGTGGGCAAAGAGCAGAGAGGTAAATTACCAGTTTCCTCGTGCTGTGTTCCCAGCAACGTGGTGATGAATGGGAAGGGTCGTTAAGAAAAAGGCATTGAAACTCTTGAAGCAAATAACTTACCCTAAAACACGAAATGAAACAGAAATACAGTGATTTCTCAGGGAGACGGCCGCAGAGCAGGAATTTCTCAGTGAGGCCACTTCAGAGCAGGTGCTGGGCATAAAAGATGGTGGCCTGCAAATATTTGCTAGTTAAATTGAAGGGTAAATACTCTCACTGCAGTGCATATTTCTAGGGAGGGGTAAACAACTCCACAGAGTGACAAATACTCCAATTTCTAAAGCAACGTTTACCTTACAGATATAATAGGGGACATATTTCTGCACTGGAAATATCCCACGGGAAAGCACTGGTCTGGGCTCTGCACAGAACAGCAGCTAGGAAGAAATGAATTTGAAAAGAGACATCATGGGGTGTTTTTTTTTTCCAGGTAGTATTTCAGTGTGACATTGCAGAAATCTCATTATAAACCCCGACATGTCGTGGGCAGTGCGTGGGCTGACACGAATTCTGCTCTGATAGAGAGCCGAAGCACAAAGTCATGGATTAATTAATGACTGAACCCCCCCTGCAAACTTGGAGCCTGGCAAAACGGAGAGAGAAAGCTGATTAATGAAATTCTGATTTTCCTCCGAGGGATTAATTCATGAGGCGGGACAAAGCCATCTACGACTTGGTGGTTTTATAGTTTGAAACCTAGTTTTTGTGGAACATGTGGAACAGATAGTGCAGCCGTGTTTCAGAGGTGGTTAAGGAAAAGTGCGCTGGGTCTCTTGAGCTTGGAGAAGAGGAAACTGAGGGGTGACCTCATTAATGTTGATAAATACGTGAAGGGTGGGTGTCAGGAGGATGGAGCCAGGCTCTGCTCAGTGTCACGTAGTGATAGGACAAGGGGCAGTGGGTGTGAGCTGGAACAGAGGAGGTTCCACATTAATACCAGAAGGAAGTTCTTCACAGTGAGGGTGATCTTGCTCCCTTCATGTAGCAGATATCCAAGTGTAAGGAATCCCAACAGAGATGTTATCCCCTCTGTAACACACACTCATCTCCTACAAGACGCAGAGCGTTGCCCAAGCACCAATCCGTCGTGTGGTATCTTTCACACAGAATTAATGCCTGACCTGTTGGTTGCCAAGATCTCTGTGCAGTAACAGAGAAAAGAAGACAAAAGTATTCTCAGCCTTCAGAAAGGAGGTTCCCTCCCTACAATTTACAATAGAACTGATGTGAACTTGTCCTTTTTTCCACCAAAGACACTTGGGCACTCTCTCCCTTTTCTTGACCTAGAAAAAAGATCTCTAAACCCAACAGCTACAAGCTGCACAAGACAACACTTCTCACAAGAACAGCAAGGAACTTTCCTGTCCTCTCCATCGGGAAAACCAGAATGTCATTAGGTGGCTTCCTGTCGATAAGTTCTAGCCAGCCAGCAGCTCTATTCTTGTCATTAGCTGCAAGCTTATATTTTTCCAAATTGGCAAAATGAAGTTGAAAACTAAAAATAAAGCCATTTGAAAATGTTTAGCCTCTCCAAATTGTTTAGTGCTGTTAACAAAAGCAATCCAGTCCTACAAATGGCTCTCATTTATTAACTCATTACGTATCAAGTTATGTTGAAATGGCAGCAGCTGAAACCGCATTCAGATCCGAACCACAGGATGCTGGGAGGATGCTTTTCCCTATTGTTTGTTCTCAAGGGTTTTTGTGAGTGTTTCCACTGAGTAAAACATCTCTTTTTCATGTAGACATGACTCTCATTTTTTGATGACTTTGGTGTGTCCCAGGCAGACGTCTGTGAGATTCCCCGTGGGAAGACACAGACTTTAACAGACTGGTTTGTTTCTACCAAGGTGTGAGCTTCTGCGGCGTGAGAGATGCACGGGCCTCTCTCCTCTGCAATGTCTCCTAAGCACTATGATGTTCTTAAGTACTTCACCGTAGACTCATAGAATAGAATCATAAAGTCATTCATTGGGATCATCAAGTCCAACCATCAACACTCCTCTACAAGTTCACCCCTAAACCATATTCCCCAACACTACATCTAAGTGCCTTTTAACCTCACCTAGGTTTGCTGACTCAACCACCATCCTGGGCAGCCCATTCCAGTGCCTGACCATTCTTTTTGAGAAGAATTTCTTCCTGATGTCTAATCTAAACTTCTCCTGTTGAAACTGGAAGACCTTCCATAACTTCTCCAGTGAGTGATCCTGCTCTGGCAGGGGGATTGGACTAGATGATCTTTCGGGGTCCCTTCCAATCCCTAATGATTCTATGATTCCCTCTGGTTCTGTTGCTAAAGACCTGTGAGAAGAGACCAGAGCCAACACCTCTACGATGTCCTTTCAGATAGTTGCAGCGAGCAATGAGGTCTCCCCTAAGTGCTTAATGATGAACCCTTGACAACAAACATCACAATTTGCCAACAGTCCAAATGTTTCTTGACTTGGGGGTTGTCCAAAAGGGTGTGATGACAGATCATAGAATCTAGTCTAATCCCGTAATACCTGAATACCTCATCAAAGAAGATACAGAGGTCCTTCATTTGACTCCAAGATCTGCAAAAACCTATCTTTGTGATCACCTGCTGAATTCAGTGAGATCTTTGGGTTATGCAGCACTTTGCAAACTTACTTGAGTAGTTGCCTGTTTTTCCTGTGGATGCTGATGTTTGTGTCGTGGTAGTGTCTGTGTGCATCTTCTAACCCAGACTGACTGTGTGACTTGGTCTGGGTGATCCTGCTGTGGGACAAGGATTAGACTAGATGATCTTTCAAGGTCCTTTCCAATCCCTAATGATTCTGATTCTATGATTCTATGAGTCTATGATTCTGTGATTCTAGGAGTCTATGATTCTGTGATTCTATGAGTCTATGATTCTATGATTCCATGATTCTCTGATCCCATAATTCTATGATTCTCTGATCCTATGATTCCATGATTCTCTGATCCCATGATTCTATGATTCTCTGATTCTCTGATCCTATGATTCTCTGATCCTATGATTCTGTGATTCTGTGGCCGCAGAGAGTGCACTGCTGCACAGTGAGGAAAGAATTTTATTGTCATCTGTGAAGTCACTGGAAAAATCACAAAGAATGAGGTAAAAGCTGCTGAACACTTGACACAACCCACGGAGGAGAGAATGAGTAATTTGTGTGGAATTTGTGTCGGTGCAGACGTCACACAGTGCACAGCCCAGCCCCTCTGCCCCCCGCTCCCCATTCCTGTTCAGGAAGCCAATGGACACAACTCTGTGCAAACAAAAAATGTTCTGTTGGCAAAAGACATTTGAAAACCCCAGCAGCAGGTGACGGAACGTTTCTGTGGAGATTAATTGCTTCTCATGCTTCTAGAAAGTCCATTAAGAAATCTAATCTGCGAAATGGGCTCTCCTACACACATTGCGTGTCCATTAGCATTCTGAGAGGGTTTAGCAATTAGGCAACACAGGTGACAGCCTGCGCAGTCCTTGTGAAGGGGGGCAGGAATCTCAACGATATTGTCACACTGAAGAAGGAGCAGCACAGGAGCAGGAGGTGCTGCAGCACGCACGGCGTGGCCAGGAAAGGCACCAGGCTCCAGTACGGAAGGATCAACCACGGAAGCTAAATATCTTGGGTTTCCTTTGGTTAGATGTTCTCTCTTTGCCACTTTTCTTTTTAACAACAGTGATCTGCAATTTTCCCTCTCTCTTGCCTTATCCTTTATTTCTGGCAGCTTTTGTTTTGTCTTTGTTCCTCTTTTAATCATTTACTGTGTTTAATAAAACATCAGCGTGTCTTGATGTGGTGAGCAGTCTGTTCTACTGTTCTGTGCCATCATTTGTGGTTGGAGAGTCACAGGATCACAGGATCATGGAGGATCACAGAATCACAGGATCACAGGTTCAGAGAATCTCAGGATCACAGAATCACAGGATCACAGGATCAGAGAATCGCAGGATCATGGAGGATCAGAGAATCACAGAATTATTGAGGCTGGAAAAGACCTCTGAAAACACCAAGCGCAGCCCATGACCTAACATCATCCCTTTAGCCAGACCAGGGCACTAAGGACCACAGCCAGGCTGACCTTCAACACCTCCAGGGATGAAGGGACTCCACCACTGCCCTGGGCAGTCCATTCCAGGATCTGGTCACCCTTTCCATGAGGAAGGGCTTCTTAGCATCCAACCTAACCCTCCCCTGGTGCAGCTTAAGGTCCTGCCCTCTTGTCCTGGTGCTGGTTGCCTGGAAGAAGAGCCTGAACCTCACCTGATTACAACTTCCCTTCAGGGAATTGTAGAGAGGGAGAAGATCCCCCTGAGTCTCCTCTTCTCCAACCTCAACACCACCAGCTCCCTCAGCCTGTCCTCATCAGACTTTCAATCCAGTTAGCACAGTGTAGGAACATCTCCCGTGAAAAACTTCCCTTCAAGCACTGTCTTGCCCCATCCTCCTGTAGTTTTGCCTCCATCCCACCTCCACTGCAGCAGTTATAAGGTCATCCCATCTGGCCCTTTTTGCCAGGCCTTTAGCTTCTGCCGGCGTTTAATTTGGCCCTGATAGCACTTCCCTGGCTCATCTCTAGCACAATTATGCATGACAAAATGCATTAAGGGTTTTCATTGTGGGCAGCTGAGCCTCCACAACTACTCATGATTTGGCATCTCTTTGAAGCTTGTCAACAAGGCTACCAAGTACGACAATGCTGAGGTTTGTGATGTGTGTAGAACATCCATCCAGCAACAAATGGAAAGTCACCAGCAAATTTCTTGCAGTCCATAGCAATTAAAATCTAAATGGGTTTTTGTCACTGCATCTGTATTATGAACTTGATTTTTGAAATGAAACTTCTCTATCCTGCTGTTGATATCCAGTGAGTGCATCTTCCTTCGGCACTGAGGACGTGTAATTTCTTTCCACTCTTATTTTATTTTCTCTTCTTTACCTGCTTAACTTCTAATTTCATGTTCACCTGGTTCATAAACCATTTCAATATAACTTTAAGCTCTGTCTTTCTCCATTTTCCTCCCTCTCTATCCTCTGGCAGCCCTGCTCACACACTGGTGATTTAATTGAAGATGAGGCAAATGGAATTCAGGGGCCGAACTCATGCAGACTGAGGATATTCAGCTCTAGGCTTCACAATGCGTTACTGGAGATGATTCAGAAGTAACAGAGTTTATCCTACTGCAGTGCTTAGTGTGGAAGAGACGGCCATTGATTCTTAGATAATTGCATTACTGATAGGACAGTAAGTACATGGAGCAGGTGACAGGGGGGAGTGTTAAAGCCAAGTGACATTAGTCATAGTACAATAGAGTCGTAGCTGTTGGAGATGGAAAAGACCTGCATAGTTCCTCACACCTTGCTGAGGCTGGATGCTCTGCTGAGTCTAACTTGAGAGATGCCTGTAAACATTCAGCTACTCATTTTCAGAGATCACTCTGCTGCTGAAGAGATTTCTTCTCTCTGTTGCCCTTGGTGAACTAAGCGTAGAAGAGGAGAGTGAGGGGTGACCTTGTTCATGTTGATAAATATGTGAAGGGTGGGTGTCAAGAGGATGGAGCCAGGCTCTGCTCAGTGGCATCTAGTGATAGGACAAGGGGCAATGGGTGTGAGCTGGAGCAGAGGAGGTTTCACATCAATATCAGAAGGAGCTTCTTCCCAGTGAGGGTGCCAGAGCACTGGAACAGGCTGCCCAGGGGAGTTGTGGAGTCTCCTTCTCTGGAGAAGTTTAAGACCCACCTGGACATGTTCCTGTGTGACTTGATCTAGGTGATCCTGCTCTGGCAGGAGGATTGGACTAGATGATCTTTTGAGGTCCCTTCCAACTCCTAATGTTCTGTGATTCTGTGAAGACCTTTTGTTCTTTATCCTCAAAAGTGTCTGTAGAAGACACCATTCCTGCTCTTCCAAGATCAGCATCAAGCTAAAATACCCATGTGTGCTGTGCTTGTTTTTAACAGGTCTCCACTCCCAGCAGCCTTTAGGGATAACGAACCCTTCACTGCTTTGGTGCTTTTAAAGAACAGCACACACACAAACCTCACACGTGCATCATTCCAAAAATGCAACGAACGTGCTGCATTTCAGAGCCGTTCCTGTTCTCGCAGCGACGCCATTCACGTACCCAGCTATTTCGTTTTGGGGGCATGTCGCTATACGCTGCTGGATTTATATCTCACTGGAGGTAAAGGTGCTGCCAAGTTTGAGGTTATGATAGTTAATCACCATGGAAAGGAGCATGGAAATTTAGAGTTTGGGTGAATAAAACACGAAAATAGCAAAAGAATTTGTGTCAGAACAATAGGTAAAGATGTAGACATGAAAACAACACTTTCTGAAGGTTAAAACATTATTTCACCTCCCAAAAGGATTCTCTCAGGTTTAAAACAATGGAAAAAGAAGAGCCCAGAAAATCCCAACTCAGTGTGAAGCCAGGTTTTAGAGCAGTTTGTATTCTCGTAGAGTTGATGCAAAAACAAGAGTTTTAGAGAAAATGATTGTTGTGGGCATGGTAAAGGAGAGCCAGCAGAGCCAGTGAGCTCTGCGTTCACTGGAGGGCAAGGGACGGCAGCCCTTTGCCTTTGTAAGAGAACAAATCAATGAAATTCTTGTCTGGAGAGGAATCAATTTCCACTCCCTGTAAGGCAGAGTCGTTCTTAGAAGGGAAGATGACATTTTGCAGGTCGTGTCAGCAAGGCTCCTCCCTCTGATGGAAGGGTGTTTACGACTTCAAACACCTTCTGGGGAAACAGCAAACTTCTGCGATGGTGGGTGGGGATGCTGAGTTCACTCCGCAAGAGCACCCCACCTGTGGAAGAGCACACCCAGGAGAAGAGTGGCCTTACACAAACACACAAGTATTTGATATCTAAAACCTGTCCAGGTCTCTTTTAAATGTGATCTGTCATCACCAGACCTACAAATTAAGACCCTATAGAGAAGTAATTGAGAGAGCAGAGGGTGCCTGGCATAGCCTGTTCCTCACTCCTCTAACCAAAGTGCTGCTACACAGGATGTTCTTTAAAGGCCACAGGATGGTGACTATCGAGATGTTGCAGAAGGCTTTATTAAAAAGACATCTGAGGGTCAAGGAAGTACTCAAAGATCTCAGAACAGTGTCCAAATGGACAACTTGAAGGTCTCCTAAGAACTACCTACTTTCTTTTTCTCTTGTAAGTAGACACTAATTGGAAACATCCTTCTGAGAATGTGGCTTCAAATGCCAGGTAATGGAAGCTCAGCTGTAGCTCAGCTGTAAATTGATATGACCTTTTTCTTTCTTTTCCCCTTCTTTTTTCCACAAAACCAAATGAAAATAATGACTTTAAGTACCCACTCATGAGAATGACTCTGCTCATCGGACTAATTGCCAGCAGACACTGTCTTTCCATCACAGTAAGTTCACAGTGGCTCATTAGCTTCTGTAAGAGGGTGAAATGGATCATCTTGCTAACAGTGATGTTGGATTAAATGGTTGGTTTTGTGTTAGAATTGGAAATACACCTGTGCACAAATAAAAAATTAATTAAGGAAGTGATTTGAAGACGATCACAGCGAAGGAAAACTAGTATTTCCTGCAGATCTCATCTACAGCTTGACTTAGAATCATAAAACAGTTTCAGTTGGAGGAGACCTTCAAGATCATCAAGTCCAACCTTTTCCCAGCCCTATCAGCACCACTAAAACCTGTCCCCCAAGACAACATCCACCCTTCTCATCAACACTTCCAGGAACAGTGACTCAGCCCCATCCTGGGCAGGATGTTCCAGTGCCTGACAACCCTTTCAGGAAAGAAATTCCTCCTGGCATCTAACCTGAACCTCCTCTGGTGCAGCTTCAGGCCTTTTACATGTGTTTATTTCCGTGCTCCCTTCCATAGTAACTAACTATCACTACAGAATCTTTGTGGCTATTATCAGAATCCCAGATTTCATAGAATCACAGAATCATTAGGGACTGGAAGGGACCTCGAAAGATCATCTAGTCCAACCCTCCTGCCACAGCAGGATCATGGCACCTTTATCTCCAGTGAGATATCCAGTGAGGAGCACAGAACAGAACGCCATGAGGAGCTTTCATCCTCCCCCTCCAACAAAAGCTGTTCTGGTCCAGGGAGAGGTTTTAGTTCAGCAATTACTGATTTCTTAGGCAGAATTAGCTATTAACAGGCTAGAAACCTTCCAAGATAAAGGTTGATTAAACAAACATGAACTTCAGTATGAGTGTGTTGAATTATCAGCATGCATCTGAAGGGTGATAACTTGCTAAGCTGCAGTAAATGAGTTGTTTTCAATCAGAGAAATGTGAACTTTTAGAAGATATCACAGAATCACAGAACATTAGGGATTGGAAGGCACCTCAAAAGATCATCCAGTCCAATCCCCCTAGCAAAGCAGGATCACCTAGACCAAGTCACACAGGAACACATCCAGGTGGGTTTTAAACATCTCCAGATGATTTGATTTTTGCCCATCCATGAAGAAAACGTGTTTGTCATAATAAAAGTAGGGAAACCATGCTTGTAGTGTTATCTTTGTGATCACAAAAGCACCGTTGAATACACAGCTTTTTTCCCAGGACATAGGAACATATGTTCCAACTCACACCCACAGCCCCTTGTCCTATCACTAGATGACACCGAGAAGAGCCTGGCTCCATCCTCCTGATCCCTTCACGTATTGATAAACATTAACTAGGTCACCCCTCAGTCTCCTCTTCTCCCAGCTCAAGAGACCCAGCTCCTTCAGCCTTTCCTCAAAAGGGAGGTGCTTCACTTCCTTCATGATCATGGTTGCTCTATGCTGGACTCCCTCCAGCAGCTCCGTGTCCTTCTCACTGGCAAAACCAGCTAGGACAAGGCTTGTTTCTCTAGGGACTTGGTGCATTCAAGGTTTCTCTTTGGTTTCCTCTTTACCAGGGCTTGAACCTGCGTTCCCGGCCTTTTTGAAATGGCAAAGAACAAGATATGCTACTGCTCGGCTTGAATCTTCACGAGATGGGAACTTGTAAGGGACTAGAGAGATCAGGCTCTTTGCTGCTGGCTGTGTCCTGGTGAGAAGCAACAGGGACTGAGCTCTGCTTGCAGCCTAGATCCTACTCGTGTTGTAGCTCTCCATGTGAAGTGAGAGCAAGGCCATGCTTAACTAAGCCCTTCAGGCAGGCTACCGGCTTGCTGAGGGCGGTGAGTACATGAAAGGCTGGTCCCTGCTTTCCCACAGAGCTGGTCCAAGCACTGTTTGTGCTGCAAGCACCTTGTGCTCAACACCATGAAGCTCCCAGCACCGACAGGTTGAGAGATGAGCACATTAGACCTCCAGAGGAAATGGGCACCCAAAGCCTCCTTCACAACTGGAGATCTTTCAGTGAGGACTCTGCACAGGCAAAAAGCCAAATGCAGTGATCCTGTGTCCTTGAAGCAACATGAAACTGAGATCCTGAGTCAGGGGCAAAAGACCTGGTGGTGGGTAATGCTGACAAGAAACCAGAAACACTATTTTGACCCAGGGCTTCCAGTTCTTAGTCCCTAACTCAGGGGTTGGAGCACCCTTCAGAAGACTCAATGTGAAATCCAGCTGTGGTGATGTACAAACCTGTCGCTGAACTGCACCAAATATTTAATGAGGTTCTTCTTGTGTTTTATAGGACTCACAGCAGTAACCTACTTTCTGCTCTGATTAGGGCAAGAAGTAGCTGCTTTTCAGTCTTCTGACATTTACCAAAAATTATAAAACATACCAAAAAATCCCTTAGAAGCTAGATGTAGAAAATTAAAGAAGTTTTGATGAATAAACTTATCTCCAATTAGCTTAAGCTGTGCAAATCCTTTAGATGAGACGCTGAAATGTTTTTGAGACTCTAAGTTAATTTGGGTGAAGCCTAGGAACAGCACCTGATTTTTCATGTTGCCGACGTGTCAGCATAAGTATGGATGCACCAATCATTCTGCTGTAATTAACTGCCTGGTGAAATGTCTCGTTAGTGTGGGGAGTTGCTGATGGATAACATGTCGCACTCTAATTATTCCTTTCTCACTCCTCCTTCTCTCAAAAATACCTAATTATAAGCATTTACAAAATAAGTCACATGGTGTCAAAAATCTACTGCATCATTTAGACCCTTCTAGCTTTTCTGAAGAAGACTTTATGCTGAGAATTGAGGTAGCTGTGGAAATAACTGCTCTGTGGTGCTGTCACATTGCACAAGGGGCAGAAGAACCTGTGTATGATCTGGAAAGTTCCCATTTGAGAAAGTCCTCAAGGATGAAAGCAGTGAGATGTACTATTAGGCTGCCCATGGGTATCACAGTCTCTTGATATCTCACAACAGTCTCTAGTTGTGCCAGGGAGGTCTAAATTGGGCATCAGTAAAAGTTTCTTCACTGAAAGAGTGGCCAGGTGTTGGAACAGGCTGTCTAGGGAGGTGGTGGGGTCACCATCCTTGGGGGTATTAAAACAACCTTGTAGATCTTGAACACAGAATCTTAAGAAAAACAGGGAGCATTGTCCTTCAGTTGCTTTTTGTATGAATTTTGTGTTCTGGCATTGACTGAGAGTTCTGGAGAGATAATAATTCAAATCAAACTTATGAAGCAGAGACAGTGCCTCCTGTGAACTCTGACAATCTCTCAGTTTTTCCGATTTTCTTATTATCCTTCCCCACTGTCAGGTGTTTTTCAGCACCTCCCAGGGTTTTATTGTTAATCTGGAAATGCAGTAGATGAAAATTCAATGGAATGGAAGATCAGCTGGTGAGGAGCAGAAACGTTAACAGCCTCACTCGCCTGGCTTTCTGCAGATAATTCATCTTCGTGAGGGAATGAAACATTGTGAGGCAAATGCATAGAGTATTGGAGAAAAATACCTTCCAGCTCAGGATCATCAAGTATTCCTGCCCCTCGAACTCAGGTCCCTTGACTCAGCCCTGTCTGCGTTCAGCAGGCTGAGGCAGCCCGTGCAGCCACAGAAAAAGGGCAATTCCTGTAACCTACTCGGGGCTCTTTAGAAAGCAAACACAGTCAGTGTGTTAAAAGAAAGGAGCAGGACCTAGGTGGACTTCACTCAGAAACTGACATCAAGATCCTGGCCCATGTCCTGGGGAGAGCAACTCAGATGACCAAAGGAATGGAGCATCTCCTCTATGAGGACAGGCTGAGCAAGTCGGGGTTGTTCAGCCTGGAGAAGAGGGAGCTCCTAGGTGACCTTCTAGCAGCTTTCCAATCTCTGAAGGGCACTACAAGAAAGTTGGGGGAGGGCTTCTGACATGAGTAATACTGAGAGGACAAGGGGAAAGGGATCCAGACTTGAAGAGGGGAGATGGAGGTTGGACAAGAGGAGCAAATTCTTTCCCGTGATGGTGCTGAGATGCTGGATCAGGTTGCCCAAGCCATCTGTGGCTGCCCCATCCCTGACAGTGTTGAAGGCCAGGTTGTCTGGAGCCCTGAGTAACCTGCTCTGAAAAGATGATGAAAAAGAAACTCAACCGGAATTAAAACCGCACCCACCCTCCCTGAAAAAGAGCCCAATAAAGATTTTCCTTGCGGTTGACAGATACATGTGGGTTTGACTTGAAATAATGTAATTTGACAGGTTTGTTTCTGCCAGCAGAAGAGCACTGGAACGGGCTACCCAGGGGGCTTGTGGAGTCTCCTTCTCTAGAGATGTTTAAAACTCAGCTGGGTATGTTCCTGCACGACTCGATCTGGGGCATCCTGCTGTGGCAGGGGGGATTGGACTAGATGATCTTTTGAGGTCCCTTCCAATCCGTAATGATTCTACGATTCTATGATTCTATGACTCCTCAGTCTCCTCCAAGCTCAAGAGACCCAGCTCCCTCAGCCTTTCCTCATGAGGGAGATGTTCCACTCCCTTCATCATCTCTGTGGCTCTGCGCTGGACTCTCTCCAGTAGTTGTGTCCTTCTGGAGTAGAGTGGCCCAGAACTGGACACAATATTCCAGATGTGGTCTCAGCCAGGCAGAGTAGAGGGGGAGTATAACCTCTCTTGATCTACTAACCACCCCAAGCGTAATTCATCCCAGGATGTCACTGGCCTTCTTGGCCACAGGGACACATTTCTGACTCAGTTGAAGGTGTGTCCTGCCCTAGATTCTATCGTCCTGCTTGAGCAGGGAAGGTTGGACTCGCTAACCCTAGAGGTCCCTTCCAGCCCTTAATGATCTGGGTCTCTGTGTGTATGCTGTCCCAGAGGAATTACTTCTGTGCATGCCCATGTGTTATGAAGCCTGTGCATATCATGGGTTCTCAGAATTCTCCATCCTGTTGCTTTATTTTATTCTTTGAGTTCACAGTGCAGTCCCAGCCTGTTCAGTGCAGCAACACAGAAGCAGCAGCGATGCCCTGGCCACCTGCCAGCCCAGGCACATGGCCATGGCTGTTATCACAATGTTCCCAGCCACAGGAGAGGAAGAGGATCAACAGTACAGAAACCAGCAAAAGCCAAAAGCAGCCACTAACGAGCACAAGACTCTAATTTACACTAAGGCAAGCAAGCCCCATGGCAAGCATGGGAGCCTGCCAATTAATAGCTAAACACTAATTACAGCTACAAATTCGGTCTAGCACATTCCAATCAAATCCATCATTATCTCAAACTCTTTGATCCCCATGATGGGCAACACAGAGAACTGAGTGCTTTAACCCATTCCAGGAAGTAAGCCCCACATAACTGATGCCATAATATGGTGGGATGGGGCAGAGAATCAGAAGATTAAGAGTGAAGGGATGTGTGGGTTGACAAAAGGACCCTTTTAAGTAAAGAAAAGCTGCACACACAACCAAGGGAAAGTGAGGAATCTTGTCCATCACTTCCCATCAGCAGGCAGATGTTCAGCTTGCTTGTTTGCCTCTTTTCCACAGGAGTCCTCTTGTAAATTAACAACAGTTAATGGGGAGTTACACTGGTCTCAAAGTTAACTCTCAACTTCAGTCAGTAAAAACACACAAACAAACCAACCCTCCACCTTTAGAGAGAGTTGACCATTACAGAAATATACCTTAGGGATCACTGAGATGACAACCAAGGAGTGGTGGCTATTAAGGAAAGAATTTGTTGGAAGTATTTCATAAATAGCAAATCTCAAATCAGAGCTTTTCTCATCCTTTAAAAGCAAATTGTCTCTATTGATTGCACTGGATCTGGTTATCTGATCCACTGTTGGTGTCTAGAAGTAAGTTTAGTGTCTTTGAGTCTTCTTCCCTGGAGATGTTTAAAACCCACCTGGATGTGTTCCTTGTGACTTGGTCTAGGTGATCCTGCTGTGGCAGGGGGATGGGACTGGATGATCTTTTGAGGTCCCTTCCAAAACCTAGCTGACTGTCTGCAGTTATTTAACAGAGTACCTGGCCTTGGGCTTGCATTCATCCTGTGCAGAAGCCCTGTAAGCCTGAATTATCATCATTATTATTTGCTACTTTTGAATGCAGAGGTGTCTGAAGGGATTTCAGCTTCATGCTGGAGTGCTTCTTCATTGTGCTGCTCAGGTGTGGTCCTGTAGCCAGCATAACCTTACAGAGGGCATCTGATGGTGCAACAGCTGTTGGGGCAGTGTCACAGGACCAGATGAGATAAAAAAAGAGACAAAATTTATGTAGATTTATTTCTACTCTGCTTTGAGAATAAATCCCAGAAGAAATAATCTCTTGGATTTGGAGAACTCAGTGCATTCCATGAAGGGTTTGGGAACTCTCTAGTACACAAGCAGGAATGATGAGGGAAGCAATATGTGAAGTGAACAGGAGGTCACTATCTAGCACAGTAAACAAAATACTCTGTCTAGAAATAAAGACCCAGCAGCAGATAAAACAGAGACAATTTTGAGGGGATGACACGGACTACAGATCTGTAGTAGATCTCTAATCTACCTCTATTCTTGAATGGAATGGATTTGATATCCTGACAAAACAAGATCACGTTCTCCAGGTTCACAGGCAGAAAAAACATGGGCTGTACAGAACAGCCAGCTATCACAGAGATAAGTTTGGGCAGGCTGATAAGACACTGCCTTACTTGGGTGAAAGTGCTCATCACTGAATTATCCTCCCAATGACTAAGTGCAGCATCTCAGCAAATCCAGCCACTGTTCTCTTCCTCTGTTGCAATCTGGTTTGGATGTGGATTTGCAGGAAGGTCAGCCATGAAGAGGTGCCATGGAACGTACGGGGTGATGCAAATGCACTCCAGACACACGATTCAATGGATCAACAGCAGAGTCAAGTTGGGGCAAACACATATCTAGGTAGGTGTATTTAACAGCAGTGCATAAGAAAGGAGACACAGAGAGACAGAGATCAGAAAAGAGAGAGGGAAAAAGAAAGGAAGGCAAGAGATAGGTAAGAAAAGGTTAGAATAAGATTACCATCAGCAGAGTTCCGTGTCCATTCTCTCTTTCTTTCACAGAATCATAGAATCATTAGGGTTGGAAGGGACCTTGAAAGATCATCTAGTCCAATCCCCCTGCCACAGCAGGACCACCCAGACCAAGTCACAAAAGAGCATCTCCAGGTGGGTCTTAAACATCTCCAGAGCAGGAGACTCCACAACGCCCCTGGGCAGCCCCTTCCAGTGCTCTGGCACCCTCACCGGGAAGAAGTTCCTTCTCATATTTATATGGAACCTCCTATTCTTTCTTCCCAGCGTCCCAAGAGCATCTTCCATAGCATCTCGTGTGTGCTTTGAGTGTGGTGGGTGAGAGCTCCCAAAATAGGGCATCTGTAGGGCCACTTTTATCTCCCTCCATGTCTTCCCTTTTCTCCCCCCTCTTTTGGAAAGGTAGAGATGAAGTCCAGCCTGGATGTGTTCCTGTGTGACTTGGTCTAGGTGATCCTGCTCTGGCAGGGGGATTGGACTGGATGATCTTTGAGGTCCCTTCCAATCCCTGATGTTCTGTGATTCTGTGATGTGTTAGTAAGTCCATGGCAATAAGGTTGTGCTTGACAGGGAATATTGATTGCTGGGGTGTTTCTCATCTCGTACGTGCTAACGAGCAGAGCACACACAGGAAAGTGACAGCTCTGAGGTAATCACGTAGGAGCTGTCACTACATTCATTCCTGTCGGGGTTATTTCACCGCACTGGCGTTTCTGTAAATTATAGCCCGTCACCTCAGATGCACACAGGAGTTAAATCATTTATCCACCAACTCCTTGGTAAAACAAGAGCAAACAATTCCTTTCCAGGAATTCGAACAAACAGCCTCAGCAGAAAAATTGCAAAGCTGTAAGCCTTGTGGATGATTTTTTTTTGTAAGTTAGTTGAAGCTGCATTAAATTATTCTCCAGTCATCAGGAGTGAAAAAAGGCAGCGGCAATTTTCTTCAGTGGCCACGTTTCTGAGACAAAAGCACTGAAACCATCTCTGTTGTTTTCCATAGGGGTTTAGAGAGCCAACTGGCTCTTTGAACTTGCATTCATGAAGTTCACTGCACTGTCTGAGGTGAAAACAGGTGACCGATAAGAGGAAGATTCATGAGACCAATCAGACACCAGCCTTAAGTCCACTTGATTAATTTAGTCACCAGCCACAGTCTAAAGGACACATTCATTTTAAGGACCCAGGAAGAGACATCGCCAAAAGCACTTGCCTCTTGGAGGAGTGCTGATACGCTGTTGAAATGTATGAGCATCCTTAGCAGTAAAAAATCTACCTAGATGATAATTAAGCATCAGGTCAACTCTTTTTAAGAGAAATAAATGCTCTTTGGGAGTTTTCGTGTGCAGGATTTACATGAACTTGAAGTATGTAAAGCGCTTAGAGGAGAATTGTGTTGTGGCTGCACTGGGAGTGTTGCCGGCAAATTAAGAGAGGAGAGGTCATCCTCCCAAAAACTCAGCACTGTGAGACCACACTTGGAGCAGTGTGTCCATGGTGTCCAGTCCTTCACCCCAGGACATGTGCAGTCCTTCACCTAGAATCGTGTCCTTCCATTCACCCCAGGAAGAATGTGGTGACTCCAGCAAAGAACCAGAGAGATCTTTAAGGGATTGAAGCATTTATTTTATGAGGAAAGGATGGGAGGCTGGGGGCTGTTCAGCCTAGAGAACATCCAGTAAGATCTTATCAATGTAAAAAACACCTGAAGGCAGGGAACAAGGGAGATGGTTCCAGGCTGTTTACGGTGGTACAGAGTGACAGGACCAGAGAAAGTGGGAACAAAACAAAACACAGAAGGATCCCTCTGTACAGCAGTAAACACCTTTTTACTGTGAGGGTGACTGAGCACTGACACCATATTAAAACATGATGGACTCCTTAGCTGTAGATTTCAGCAAGTAGGAGAAAGAACATGGACAGTGTGGTTTTCATGCAGAAGAAGACATTTGCAAGCATCTAATTTTGTTATCAACTGATATATTGCACAGTGGAAATGATCATAAACTTGAAGAGGGAAGATTGAGGTTGGCCGTGAGGAACCAATTCTTTGCTCTGAGGGTGCTGAGATGCTGGAACAGGTTGCCCAAGGAAGCTGTGGGTGGCCCATCCATCCTTGGCAATGTTGATGGCCAGGCTGGATGGGGCCATGATTAACCTGATCTAGTGAAGGTGTCTCTGCCTGTGCAGGGGTTGGAACTGGATGATCTTTAAGGTCCCTTCCAACCCTGGCCATTCTATGATTCTATGATATAAAGCAAGCCAATAACATTTTAAACTGGAATTTGAAAGCATTATTTATCTTCAAGACACCTGATGGAGCACAACTGCAACAGAATCTTTGGGGTTTTTTTACAATGTCTGAGAGAAAAAGCTGGAAATTCCATCTCTGAGCTTATTAATCCAGTAGCTGTCGTGACCTTGCCTTGTCTTTCTTCCTTTCCCTCACCTCTGTCCCACAGCACATGGAAAATACTCAACCAGGCAAGGAAAGAGGAGCAACTGAATGTGTCTTCATCCATGTGAGCAATCTCAGTGAGCTGAGCACTGAACCTAGCAATGCACAGAGCCTTTGTGATGATGATCAGTCGGAGCAACAGCAAAATGTGCACAAGTCTTACAGTGGTTTTCCCTGATGAGAAGAATTTTGACATGAGGAGTCTCAAGGCATCCAAAACATCCCACTGTGGAAGGGGTAAACACAAACTGCTTTCACTTCTACAACAGATATACTGCATGGCTTTGTAAAGAGTTCAACAGGGTCTTCTCAGTGTCATCTAGTGATAGGACAAGGGGCAGTGGGTGTCAGCTGGAACAGAGGAGGTTCCATACAAATATCAGAGGGAACTTCTTCCCAGTGAGGGTGACAGAGCACTGGAAGGGGCTGCCCAGGGGGGTTGTGGAGTCTCCTTCTCTGGAGACATTTAAAACCCTCCTAGACATGTTCCTGTGTGACTTGGTCTAGTTGCTCCTGCTGTGTCAGGGGGATTGAACTGGATGGTTTTTCGAGGTCCCTTCCAATCCCCAATGTTTTCAGATTCACCCATCTGAACTATTTTCCTGTACTCATCTTTTTTTTGCCACAGAACTTGGTTTCATTGTGATGTTTACTCTCTACCAAGGCTTTTTCTTTAACATCTTTCTAGAGTCAGCTGGAGTTTGAAAATCTTCCCATTCAAAATGTCCTGCCCAAAGCAGCAGCTTTAACTGTTGTGCTGCTGTTACAGGTGACCAAGCTGCCATGTGACATCGTGAAGGAGCAAACCTTTGTGCCATAAACTGAACTGTACTTGATGTAGTAAAAGGACGATAGATGCCCAGGGCTTGTGCTGCAAAGACACGTTTAACATCTGCTTGTTTACACAGTTCTGGTACTAGTTCTTGGAAAAGCACAGCAAACACCGTGCCTGGATCGTGAGAACTCCAGGCTGAACTTCATTGCTAAATTATGGCAGTTTCCAGACTGTTTGGGTGACTCAGTGCTGGAAGTGGTTTCTTTCACCGGATCAGATGGAGAGAAGTGACTCTAGGGAGTAGAGGGGCGTGGATAAAGGGCTTTTTTGGAAGGCAGTGTGTCACCAGCTTTCAGAGTGGGTCTGAGACTTTGACAGGTCTGAAAATGTGGCAGCTTTTCTGCTGGGCAGACTTTGTTCTCTTCCCACAAGAGTTTTGGCTTATGAGATTCCACTAAAAGAGTCAGTTTTACCAGCACAGTGGTGCAGCACAGGTTGATGGAGGTGTGTGGAACTGATGCTCTGCAGGATCTGTTCAACACAACCTCAGATTATGAGGGAAATAACTTTAGGGAGCTATTTTCACCATGTTGCCTTGTCCCTGTGGCCACTGTTTAGGGAGATTTTGTTTCCATAAAATCATAGAATCATTGGGGTTTGGAAGGGACCTCGAAAGATCATCTAGTTTTCTTCTTTAACATCTTCAGAATTAGGAGACTGAATACGTCCAGGTGACTGACTTCTCAGTATTGGATTCTATCCTCTTGAGGAAGCTCTTTGCAAGCATGGGTGGTTTTTGAGCTCTGCTGTGCAGGAGCAGGAATTCAGAGTGAGGAAAGACAAAGAGCTGGACATAAGTTGACTACATTCCACCTTCCAGCTTCCTTCCCTCCTGCCCCCTTCCCAGTAAAACTCACAATCACAGAACATTAGGGATCAGAAGGGATCTCGAAAAATCATCCGGTCCAATCCCCCTGCCACAGCAGGATCACCTAGACCAAGTCACACAAGAACACATCCAGGTGGGTTTTAAACATCTCCAGAGAAGGAGACTCCACAACCCCCCTGGGCAGCCCCTCCCAGTGCTCTGTCACCCTCACTGGGAAGAAGTTCCTTCTCGTATTGATGTGGAACCTCCTCTGTTCCAGCTCACACCCACTGCCCCTTGTCCTATCACTAGGAGACATTGAGAAGATCCTGGCTCCATCAATGTAGATGATCTTTCAAGGTCCCTTCCAATCTCTGCTGTTCTCTGATTCTATGGTTTCATGAAATGTAATTAGATGCATTGAAACACGTAGCCAAGTAACTGTTCTGTTGTTTTTATAAAAGATGAAATAACAACTATTTTCAAAATGTGGAGATTTCACTGCAGTCAGAGCCTTCTTATCAGCCTATCAGCTGTTGTGGAAATCATTTTAAATGAGAAGGAAGAACTGATAAGGCTTTTGTTCATCTCAAATAGTTTATTTTCTGTTTATTTAACTACTGAAGGTTTGCTCAAGGCATACAGGCAGCAAAGCCACCTAACACGGGAGTGGGTGATGCTGTAAATGAACAAACCACTTCTTTCCTTAAGGAAGATGAATCAGAGAACAAGCTATGTACCTCCAAAAGATAATGAGGACTTAGACAATAGCTAATGAAACTTGAGAAAGGAGCGATGAATCACAGAAATCTAGGTCATGGAGGAGAACTCTGCAAATCACTGATTTTTTTTCAGTTTACTTTCCATTCTGAAAAATGAGGAGAAAATATGGATTGGTTCAAATTCATCTCAAATGTGTTGTTTATCTGTAGACAAAAAATAACAAAAGAAGTAAAAATACTTCTACACTTAGATGTAGGAACACAAAAGTCTTCACAGAATCATAGAACATTAGGAGTTGGAAGGGATCTCGAAAGAGCATCCGGTCCAATCCCCCTGCCACAGCAGGATCCCCTAGATCAAGTCCCACAGGAACATATCCAGGTGGGTTTTAAACATCTCCAGAGAAGGAGACTCCACAATCCCCCTGGGCAGCCCCTTCCAGTGCTCTGTCACCCTCACTGGGAAGAAGGTCCTTCTGATAGAAGATGGATTCTATGATCCTATATCAGTTAAACCAGGACATTCAATTTCAGTCATATCATCAGTAAACTAAAGAGACTCAACATTTTAAATCTCTCCTTCGGTGGAGATAATTGGATTTCCTTTATGTATAGAATGCTAGAATCATTAGGGATTGGAAGGGACCCCGAAAGACCATCCAGTCCAATCCCCCTGCCACAGCAGGACCACTTCACTGGAGAAGTTATGGAATCAGCATCACTCAGGGTTGGAAAGGACCACCTGATCATCCAGTTCCAACTCCCCCCACCATGGGCAGGGACACCCCACCCTAGACCAGGCTGGCCAGAGCCCCATCCAGCCTGGCCTTAAACACCTCCAGGGATGGGCCTCCAACCACCTCCATGGGCAACCCATTGCAGGCTCTCCCCACTCTCACGGTATTAAGCATAATATTTTGTCAGTCCTCCCTCCACCCTTGAACTTCAGTGATATCTTTTCTGCAACGGAGTGTTGAAACAGAAAGGAAAATGTCAAGTGATATCTCACAGCCAATTTACGCAGGGGTGTTATGTGCTTCCTATTCACTCTTCATACACTCAATTTCACACATGTATTTAGCTGTTACTGATGCTGTACACTGAGCACCACTTTCACTAAGCTATTTGAAGTCGTATTGCCTTAATTTTTAAGGGGTTTTATGTGGTTGGGTTCTTTCTTTCCTCCCAGAATGGCTACAGGTAATTCTGTGTCCATATGAGTAGTTCATGTCATTTCAACGTGCTTTATCAAGCATTTTCAGCAATAAATCTTCTAGCTAAAGAACTTCCTTTGAATAAATTATCTGATGAAGAGTTCTTTTGATAATTTACCCATTTAACACTTTTTAATTTTGATTAAAAAATTGTCGTCGGCAGTTGTTCAATCAAAACCTCACATTAACACATTTCAAAGTTGGGTTGTTCAACTATTGTTTCCTTTGACGAGTCGTTGTTCATCACTTATTATTTGCACATCCTAATTGACTAAGGAAGTCAAAAGGTATTGTTGCTGCTTCCAGTGACACAATTAGACATTTTTAGTCAGAGACATAGTGCATAATGAATCTATTAAGTAGTAGGGAAAACGTTCTTCCTCATCCATAGAAAAATCTGTCTACACATCAACGAGATGATTCACGTGATTCACAGAATCACAGAACATTAGGGATTGAAGGGACCTCGAAAGATCATCCAGTCCAATCCCCCTGCCAGGATCCAGCAGGATCCCCTAGATCCAGTCACACAGGAACGTACCCGGGTGGGTTTAAGAGCCACCACGTCCCATACAATTAAAATAAAACAAGTTACTTCATTAAAAAAATATTTTCACAGTATTGATTGTTTGCAAAGAACAAAGCTAAAGCTGTGATGAGAGTGAAAACAAATCGTTGGGAATCTGATACTGTGCCAGGAGCTCTGATTTCTTTTGGGCAAATGAATGATCTGAATTTTCTCTAAAGGAAGTCTGGAATTGCATTTCCATGGGTAAAAGAGTCAGCATGTTTTTTGTGATTGGAAGCTTATGATAGTAAGAGAAGACATATGGGTTGTTGAAGAATGTTTTCAAGCATATCAGAAGCAGTTTGGAGAAATCTGATATTGGTGGAGATGACGCCAGTAAATTAACAGTGAATCTCAAATTGTCTGTAGGAGTATTTGTGGGTGACAAAGCTAGAGACTTGACCACAGATTGAGGGACAGCATAGCCAACAGCAGTGGCCACTGAAAACAGAAGTATATTATAGAATCATGATAGTTAAACTAAACTGCTTGGAAATAGGCTGTGAAAGTTAGGCTACATTTCAGGTCCTCGGAAGGCGGGTTTACTCTTGTCAATTTTATGTACTCACAGATATATTCAGTCTAGAGGATTTCAAAGAACACTTGTTAAATTTCAGAAGCAATATTCAGAAATCTATTCGACAAGAACGTCTCGCTCTAGAGTCAGTAAAAACACTTTGAAGTATATTGGGTTCATTTCAATTATCAGCAACAGTAATAGTCGGAGATCTTGTGGGGAACATCTCAACTATCCGAACAAAATGTTTTCTTTTAGACTCCAGCACCCACAGATTTTCCAATTCATGCTTGTGGAGCACCCATCAGCAGTCGATCAGTGGGGGTTCAAGGGCTTTGGAAGTGATTTTTTTTTTTATTTCATTATCAGTGGAGCACAGTGACAGTAGGAAGGGGAATATGAATTGCTATTTGTTTATCACACTCCTCTGACTTCCAGAACAGCAATAATTCCACGAGAACAGGTAAATCAAAGACTGAGACTACAGAGCGTAGCTACCTGATCAAAAACAAGGGCTAAGGGGGGAAGGAGAACAAGCACGATAAATCGAGAAAATGAAAGGTGCCATTTACACAGGGACAAGAGTCAACAAGAGGTGACTTAAAAGCTGGAGACAAAGGGATTTTGTAACGAAGTTAAGCAGCATGAGATGAATTATGTGAAATGCTCCAGCCATCTGATAGAAACAGCCAGGCTTTGAACGAGGAAGGAAATGCCTGTTTAGCCTTCGGGCAGCAACCCACATCTCTCAATATCTCCACAAGCATTTGTGCTAGTGTCACACTTCCAAAGAGCAAAAATGGTTTAATAAACCTACCCCGTTGTAACTTGAACTCCTTCCCTCTTGTTCTATCAGTAATTGAGAAGAGACTAGCACCAACCTCTCCACAACGTTCTTTCAAGTAGTTGTAGAGAGTGATGAGGTCTCATCTCAGCCTCCTCATCTTCAAACTAAACAGCCCCAGCTCTTTCAGTCTTTCCTCATCAGATTTATTCTCCAGGCCCTTCCCTAGCTTAGCTGCCCTCCCCTGCACCTGCTCCAACACCTCCACATCTCTCTCTAGAGGTGCCCAAAACTGAACACAGTTCTCAAGATGTGGCCTCACCAGTGCCGAACACGGCGGGTTGATAATACAGGGTGATAATCACGCAGTGGCTTTACCATCACTGCACAGAGCCTATAGTCCCATAAAGTATACAGAAGAGTGAGAAGTGAAATTACAGTTACAAACCTCCAGCTTTTAAGGATTATACATTTTTCTCAAGGAGCTACGCAAGTCTGTGACCATTAGAAAGTTTTAATCCTGTTTCAGAAACCAACCTTGCTCTCAAAACAAGAATTTACGTGCTATCAACCTGCAGTTCTTCACATGAGGTTCTTGCTTGCAGTAACTTTGGGAACATTTTTGATTCTTGTTAGATCTGAGGTTATGCTCAAACGTGTAATGTCCATATATCTTGAAAATTTCCCAGGAAGAACAATAAAGGGTTGAATGTCCATCTTAGCTTTGAGTAACAGCCCCTGCAATTATTTGCTATAATTTACAGTTTGCCAAAATTAGAGTGGGTAATAATAAATCCATTTTCTTCTCATCTTTCAACTTGACAGAACCCACACAGGGAATATCCAGAGAAAGACTAGAAAAATAAGCTCTTGCTTTGCCCATCCTTGCTGACTGAAATCTCCTTCTCTAGAAGTGTTTAGGACCCACCTGAGAACGTTCCTGTGCAGCCTGGTCTAGGTGGTCCTGCTGTGGCAGGGCGATTGGACTGGATGATCTTTCGAGGTCCCTTCCGATCCATAATGTTCTGTGATTCTGTGAATTTTAAAACAGATGAAGATGATTAGTTGTTTCTCTGAAATTAGAAGTTCGAGAAAAAGTTTGGAGAAGTATCTGTATGTTTGTGAAATTAAATATCTGAGCAAATCCAGAGGGGGAAGAATGCTGTTCCTGTGCAGCTTGGTCTAGGTGATCCTGCTCTGGCAGAAGAATTGGACTGGATGGTCTTTTGAGGTCCCTTCCAATCCCTAATGTTCTGTGATTCTGTGAGTTATAATCTGGGAATACATTTTTATCTAAGTAAATATGCTAATTCAGTTTGTCCTGACATCATCTCATAAGATGCCTTCACTTGAGTGTTACAGGTTGTACAGAACAAAGTGAGTCTGCATCTTGTGCTGCCCCTTTAAACCCCTGCTTTATGCAGAGCAGCCTGGCACTAGGAATAAAGCAGGTCTTGTGCAGTTACACTCAACACTGAAATCACATTTGTCCTCTCTGGAGTTGAGATACCCA
Organism: Rhinopomastus cyanomelas; assembly: GCA_013400115.1. NCBI lineage: Eukaryota > Metazoa > Chordata > Aves > Bucerotiformes > Rhinopomastidae > Rhinopomastus > Rhinopomastus cyanomelas. The sequence goes on along the minus strand of VXBP01005385.1, from coordinate 543,194 downwards.
GCTGAGACACCCGAATTAGCAACCACACCATAGGAACTGTGTGAAGGGATGAGAAATTCCCTCTCATAAAGAAGTCATCCATCCTGCAAACAAGAGTAACGTGGGAAAAGGCACCTCGTGTGGAGCACCTCTCCCCCTTCAGAATTCAGCCCTGAAGCGTCACTGCTACAAGACTCCGTAGTGTTTATCGATTCAGCAGCAAGTTGTAAGGAAACTAAAAAATAATCAAAATGGTGATAACCTAATTAACTAAGGACACAGAGCTGTTACTGATTTACAATTCCATCCTTTTCCACGTTGTTATATGCAACTGTGAAGCTGCTATTTATCACTCACTTATAAACCTCATTAACTGCACACAGCTGCTATTAAAACACAATGGTGTTGTCCTTTCCTCCCCAGTCCACTTTGGAATTGTCTCCATCTTTGCTTCACCCTCACACATGAGGACTTCCAGACACAGAGCTGATGGAGAATCCAGGAAGCTCTTCATTGGAGTTCCCTTTGTCATCCTCATGGGCTTGCATACACAGGTCCACAACACTGCTGGCTGCAGACATTTGCACCCCTTCCATCAGAAACTTCATTCCTGCTTTGTTGCCTGATTTAATGCCTTAGTCTTTGCTTTCCCCCATGTCCACATGCACCTTCTCATTGCCCTCTCTGACTGACTGCATCTTTAAGAGATTGTAAATATTTAATTGACAGAAAGACAAAACCTTACACTGTAGAATCATCACAGAATCTTAGAGTCAGTCAGGCTGGAAAAGACCCTTAGGATCATTGAGTCCAGCCAGCAGTCCTGCACTACAAGTTCACTACTAAACCAGATCCCCCAACAATACATCTAAGAGTCTTTTAAACACATCCAGGGATGGGGACTCAACCACCACCCTGGACAGCCCATTCCACTGCCTGATCACTCTCTATGTGAAGAATTTCTTCAATTATCCTCAGCCCATCGATGCAGTCTGTCAGGTCCCTCTGTGTAGCCTTACTACTCTCCAGCAGGTTGACACTCCCTCCCAGCTTGGTGTTGGGAGCACAGAGTTCCTTTGGTGTGGTTCCCATACTCATTTGCTTCACTGGAGTTGAGAAGAGTGAAGAACTGCAGCCAAGAAAAAGTCTTCCTAAAGGAAAGGGGATTCCTTGTGTAATTTAGTACTTAGGACTAATATTCCTTAACATCTCCCAAACTATATGAAACATGTGAGTAGCTTCTAGTGTAATTTGCATCCCACGTAGCTAACCCACTGTGAAAAGTCTGTCTTTCTCAGATCTGTGCTTCTTTTGCTTTTCCATTATTCATCAGCGTGTCTCACACCCTGGAGTACTACTGTGTGGTTTTTTTCAATCAAGCACTGTGTTGCTGTTAGGAGCCTATTCCTTCCCCTTTGAACTGATAAAAATAGATGCACTTCACTTAAAATTTGAATCAAAGCACTTGAATTCTTTGTCTCTTGATGTTAACTCGAGCCAAATATCCTCCATAGAAGACTTCAAACAAGGGAAATACTGTACAATACTTCAGCAAATTTTCTTCTTAGTATTTCAGAAAATGCAAGCTAAAAGATGTTTTGGGGATTTTGCTACCACTCTGTGACATCAGAAGCTCCAACTTCACTTGCCTCTTACTAATGTCTGGGTAGAATGGCTACTTGAAGTCAAAGTGAATAGCTTCGAAAGCATCGGAATGTATTGGCAGTCCTACCCACATTGCCCTGTGCTTCATGTCAGTCATTCTTACAGTCTCATTATTGCTCAAAGATTCCTTATATTGGTGTGAGGGGGGTCCTAGATGTAAACTCCTGTCCTCTGTTTCCAACACTGCTGTCACATGTGAAGTTTTCAAGATTAGGGTCTTAACAAAGGTCTGTTTTTAGCACACACCAGGCTCTTAAATACTTTAAGACTTGCAACTTGATCTAGGTGGTCCTGCTGTAGCAGGGGGACTTTCAGTGCATAATTATGGGGTTTAAAATAATCTTTCAGGGCTGACATTGGCATCTTGTACCATAGCACAAATGCATAATGCAGTGCGTTAATTATTTAGGGTTAATTATTTCTCTGTGTAGATGTAGAAGGCACAATATTAGCAAAATGTGCCTGGGGTACTGGGAAAGAGTAAACGTTGGATCTACTTACTCTTGCATTATTTTTTCCTAAACTCTTTTCTTGAAGACACTGCTCACCAGTGAGCTGGCTGAGTGACAATGGGAACTAGACAGATTGCTAAATACCTCTCCTTTGCCCCGTGCAAAGTCCTCTTTTCATTTATCACCACTGCAGAATTCTGTGGAGAAGGTGCTTTGTGCTGCTGCAGAGAGCAGGAGCTGCTTAAGTCACCATGACAGAGAAAAGACATCTCTACCAAAGAGTTGGTAACACGCATAAACTGTAATCCACATCAAACTAACAAACTAATCCGTGTGTCAGAGCTATAAATAAGTTTGCAAAAGCCTTTTTCCCTCCAGGAAGAATTATGTTTTGAATGAGGCAGTAGAAAACAATAAAGAAAACTCAATGTGGAACTCAAAGCAAGTCTTTTTGTATTTTGACATCCAGAATCAACTTCTGTTTATATCAAGCTTCATGAAGGAAGATTTGTATTTCATATACTTGTGCTATCTTGTCTTTTTCACGAGAGCTGAGACAGATTTCCACTTGGTAGAAATAAGCCATGGAAATTATACGGTAGAATAAATGACTTTCATTTACAACATCCAGCTTTCAACTGGTTTTGAATAAGAACAAATGCTTGTTGAAGAGCATTTTATGACAGAAGTTTATGTTGGTCATTCATTGTGCCAGGTTAAATTAAGGAACTGTGCTGTGCTCAGGTAGGTATTAATCACAGAATCACAGAACATTAGAGATTGAAGGGACCTCAAAAGGTCCAACACCTCTGCCACAGCAGGATCACCTAGACCAAGTCGTATAGGAACACATCCAAGTGGGTTTTAAATGTCTCCAAAGAAGGACACTGCACAACCCCCCCTGAGCAGCCTGTTCCAGGGCTCCATCACCCTCACTGGGAAGAAGTTCCTTCTCATACTGATGTGGAACCTCCTCTGTTCCAGCTCACACCCACTGCCCCTTGTCCTACCATTGGGTGACAATTAGCAGAACCTGGCTCCATCCTCCTGACACCCACCCTTCACATGTTCATAGACATTAATGGGGTCACCTCTCAGTCTCCTCTTCCCCAAGCTAAAGAGACCCAGCTCCGCCAGCCTTTCCTCGTAAAAGAGGTGCTCCACTTCCTTCATCATCCTTGTTGCTCTGCGCTGAACACCCTCCAGCAATTCCATGTCCTTCTTGAACTGAGGGGCCCGGAAGTGGACACAACACTCCAGATGTGGTCTCACTAGTGCAGAGTAGAGGAGGAGAAGAACTTCTCTCACCCCCCTTCTGATCCACCCCAGGATGCTGTTGACCCTCTTGGCCACAAGAGCACACTGCTGGCTCATGGTCACCCTGCTGTTCCCAGGTCCATTTCTCCTGTGTGTATCAATCAAGATACAGAAAACCTTCTGCTCAGGAGTGTATTTTACTCACCTTTTCATCAGAGCATGGAAATTCCCAGATATTTCTTAATGCAAATTTCTGTGAGTAAACCTCAAATATTTGGGATGCCATGGATGAAAATCCTAACATCAACCAACCAACCAACCAGGACTTCCATATAACCAAAAGAAACACACTTGAAAAGAAGGACAAGATATCTACATCCATATGATTCTCTGCCTGTTTCTATTCAGTGTCTCGCATGTACCTGTGCAACGAGTAGGAAAGAGCCTACTTCAGATCTTCCTCTAAATCAGCTCTAAAATGAGAACTGAATCGAGCCAGGGCCAACCTTGTATGGCAGTACATCAATTATCCAGTTCAAAAGAAATCCTACAGAAAAGACCAGCTCACTGAGGAGGATGGTCGCATCTCTCCTTGTGTCCCACAGCCCAGGCAACGTTTCCTAGTGGCTGTGGCTGCAAAGCAGAAAATAAAATAGGCCCAACTAGGACTCCAACTGCTTTGGAATAATTATGCTGCTTATTTTTTCTCAGTTATTTAATGAAAAACTACGCAGTCAGACATATTTCTCTTGTCACACTTTTCATTCCTAATTGTACTCTCTGGAGCTGGGTATTAATTGGAGGAAGATACAATTATCTGGCAATGCAGGGGTCCTGCAATTTCTTTAAAACTCAATTTTCGTAGAAAACAATAAAGTTAAGCTGATGATCCTGAGGAAAGGAAAAAACCCACAAACCCAAAACACCAAGGAGAGATAATTACTGCCAGCAGGGCTGTACCTTTACCATTTCAATACATCGGCTTAGCTGAGAGAGAAGAGATGCAGCTACGTAAAAATACTGACAGGATGGACCTGAAGTCAGAGACTTTAACTGAATAGCAGTAGCAGTTGGCAAGGAGGCTAAGCTTTATCCTCAGATTAACACAAATGAGCAGCATGACCTTTCTATTCAACACACAGCAGTTTTACCCATGACAAATGGGCTGCCCAGGGAGGTTGTGGAGTCTCCTTCTCTGGAGAAGTTTAAATGCATCTGGATATGTTCCTGTGAGACTGGATCTAGGTGGTCCTGCTGTGGCAGGGGGATTGGGCCGGATGATCTTTTGAGGTCTCTTCCAATCCCCAAGGTTCTGTGGTAGAATCCCAGAGTTACTGATCCTGGAAAAGTCCTCTGAGCTAATCCAGCCCAGCCCACGACCTAACGTCACCACACTGGCCAGACCATGGCTCTAAGGGGCATGTCCAGTCTGTCCTTAAACACCTCCAGGGATGCACCACTACTCTGGACAGTCCATTCCAGTGTCTAGAACACCCATTGCACTTCTTTACCACTAACAAGCAATGTAAGTTTAAAAATGTTCAAATATTGCTTGAAGCAATTCTAGTGCCAAAATACCTGCAGGTAGGGGACATCATTTTAATTTACACACGGGTCCATTTTCATCACTCTGGCAGTTTCAGGTGGGTGTGAGTTGTGACTGATGCACTCATTAAAGCTGTCATAACACGCTAGGGCTCTGCTCAGAGAAGAGGCAGAAGAGGCCTCAGAGCGTTAAGGAAGCCAATATTTCAGTAAGCAGGTCCTATTAAATATTCAAGAGAAAGCTGGCTGAGATTTGGGTTTGTTAGAAGAGCCTGATTGTGACAGCTTGCTTCATCTGCTGTGATCTTGGCCATTTTGACCCTCGCAGTGAAGGGGTCTGAAAGTCTGTTTGCACGTTTTTGAAATGACACAGGGAGAGGTGAGATTCCAAAAACCTGGGGGTCAAGATGCTGCAAAGGAAAAAAGGAAACACTTTTCTGTGGAACTTTAGAATCCTGTGGCTCCAAATGCTAGAGGGTGAAGACTGGTCAGTGGGCAGGTTTGGAAGAAAGTGATCAAAGGTAGAAATTAAAGCACTTCATCATGTAATTCTAAAATTTATTGTATTAATAACGTCACAGAACCCTAGAAAGGCCAGGGCTGGAAGGGATCTTAAAGATCATCCAGTTCCAACCCCCCTGCACAGGCACAGACACCATCACTAGAGCAGGTTCCTCGGGGCCACAGCCAATCTGGCCTTCAACGCTTCCAGGAATGGGGAAGCCACGACTTCCTTGGGCAACCTGTTCCAGCATCTTACCACCCTCACAGCAAAGAATTTGTTCCTCAGTCTTCCCTCCTCAAGTCTGGAACCCTTTCCCCTTGCGCTGCCTCTATGCTCCTGTGTAAAGAGCCCTGCTCAAGCTTTCTTGCAGCCCCCTTCAGAATTAGAATGCCAAAAGTGCCTCTGAGGTACTGTAGTTTAGTTTATACGCAAGTTACGTCTTCCATACTTAAGTGAGCCTCTGAACAACTGTGTGATGGTTGCAGAGTAGTGGAGAGCCAAGCACAGAATTTCAGTGTTCCAGAAGGCTACGTTATTTAAGCATCAGTGGAGTAAGTGAAGGACCAAGTCACTTCCAAAGCAGAATGCACAGAGAGTTCATAATTCTTCACTGTTGTTCCAAGCAGGCTAACAAGTCATGCCAGTCAGAAAGTGAGCTTCTTGCAGTGAGTCACCATCAGAACACCAGCTAGAAGAAGCAGAGTCAAAGTTGCCATCTAATTCTCTTTTTATGAGCTGTAGGATCATGGGGACAGGTAGTGTTCATTCCTTATCTACTTAATATAGAAATGAGCAGTGATTTTTCTGTTTCATTTGAAAAGCAAACAAGCCAAGATTGTGAATTCTTCTTCTCTGGAGACGTTTAAAATCCACCTGGATATGTTCCTGTGTGACTTGATCTAGATGATCCTGCTGTGGCAGGGGGATTGGACTAGATGATTTTCAAGGTCCTTTCCAATCCCTGTTGTTCTGTGATTCTGTGAAGATATTTTAGTTTTCCAGCATGCTAAATAATTTTGAGTGTTCAACACTGTTAATATTGAGTGGATGAACTCAGTAGATTAGTAGATTATAGATTCATTTTCTGTTACTCTGTACTTTGAGGGGCATCTCCATCAAAACAAGGCAATCAGAGCATTGGAACAGGTGGCCCAGGGGGGTTGTGGAGTCTCCTTCTCTGGAGATGTTTCAAACCCACCTGGATGTGTTCCTGTGTGATTTGGTCTAGCTGATCCTGCTGTGGCAGGGGGATTGGACTGGATGATCTTTCAAGGTCCCTTCCAATCCCTCATGTTCTGTGATTCTGTGATAGTTGCTTTTTAAACCCCTCCAGGGATGGGGACTCCACCGCCTCCCTGGACAGCCTGTTCCAGTACCCAACCACTCTCTCAGTAAATAAGTTCTTCCTAAAATCCAATTTAATCCTCCCCTGATGCAACTTGAGGCCATTTCCCCTTGTCCTATCATCAATAATTTGTGAGAAGACAAAACACTAAAGACAAAGAACTGCATTGTGCCTCAAGCTAAAAATCCTGATTCATATATCAGACACTAACTGTGCTATGAACAACCAGTGCTTTTATGTATTTTTAATGTATTTATACTATTTCTTCTATGTGTTTATAAACACAATTTGGGAAATGATTCTGTTTTCAAAATTGACTCAGCAAATTATGTATTTATAGTTAGTTCACAGGTTAGTTATTTCAATAGTCTCGGCTTCAGAAGTCTTTATAAAACCTTGTCTCTGTCACACAATACTCACGGGTGTAAATAGCTCTGCAAAGCAAAAAGGATGTCATGCCTTGCACACCTCATTCAGCAACTGGGGTAAACACTTAAGAGTCATGTTTGACCTCTAGTCCCTCCTACAGACAATAACTTCTTCAGGAGCTCTTGGCAGCGTGTAGCCAATTGATTTTAGAAGGAAGGAATCAATCAAACGAGCTGGACTAGGTGATCTCTCGATGTTCCTTCCAATCCCTAATGTTCTGTGATACTGTGAAATGAAAACAAAGCTTTCTGTGCCAATTTCCAAACCTTCCCTAAAGCACAATGGTACCTATTTAGTTGAGAAACACTCACATTTCATTACTTATGAAAAGCTGTGAGATGAGGTTCCCATTGTGATGATGAAAAGCTGACCTTTGCTACCTTCTTCTGCTCAGAGACATTAATACTGTCTGTATCACGTGTCCCCTACAATGTCTTACAAGTTATCAGCATCTTACTTCAAGGCAAGGAGAGAGAATAAAGGACTTCTGCTGTAGGAAAATTTTTGAGGCCCATGCAAACTTAAATATTTTAATGAATCATTTCAGAAGACCAACAACTCTATAACAAACTTGTAGGATCTGCTGAAAGTGGAGCTCGCTCAGGCAGACAATTAGAAGGCCCTAGATTTATCTTATTAATTAACAGGAGAACATCATCACAAGTGTCTCTGAATAATTTATCCACTCTAATAACTATTTTGATCCTGAAGTTTTTCTAGATAGACATCCTCTGTGAGTGATTGGAGGAAGAGTCTTGATGCTCTAATAGTGATATCGATCACTTTTATGATGCTCGTTGGTGATTGTTAGCACCAGCTCACAGAACTGCTGGAACAGTGATGAATGAGGACTTGCAAGTTCAAAGAGTGGCACAGACATTAGCTAATCACAGCAACATCGTGGTGGATCACTGAGACAATACGCTATTATGCAGATTATTAACATAGAGTGACTTTCCCTCTATTGAAAATTAAAGCTCATGACTTCCCACTTAGTTCTCATTCTTCTCCTGACCATGCTGCCTCTGCTTGACGTGCACAACTGTAGTGCATCTAGAGCAGATGAACGGCACGAACAGTAGAAACACAAAACTGCTGAGCTCACTAGTAATTTGAGGGATATCCAGCACCTCTGAATGTCCCATGGACCTTGCAGAGTACTTAAACTTTCAGGTGATAGCTGTCATGCCCAGATTAGGAACTGAAATGATAGACAGCAGTTGTGCTGATGCTCTCAGACACGTGTGCATCGCTTTGTTGCTCTGTCCCACAGCCAGATCTCCTCACGTTTTATGCAGAAGTGGGAGGTGACCATTGCACTGCAGCAGCTGAAACTGAAAGGATCAACATCAATACAGGAGGGGATCTTACTACTCTCTAGAACTACCTGAAGGGAAGTTGTGGACAAGTCAGGGTCTGGCTCTTCAGCCAGGAAACTAGCAACAGGATGAGAGGGAAACTGCATCAGGTGAGGGTTAGGTTGGAAAGGGTGATCACACAGTGGAATGGACTGCCCAGGGAGGGGTGAAGTCCCATCCCTGGAGGTGTTTAAGGACAGACTTGATGTGCCCCTTAGTGTCCTGGTCTGGCCACTGTGCTGATGATCGTTCATGTGCTGGGCTGGATGAGCTCAGAGGACTTTTCCAGCCTCAGTGATTCTGTGACAGAGGCAGCACCATGTCTCCTCATGGAGTTGTAAGAAAATACCTCCTTCTAGTGCAGCTGCCCTCAACGTGTGTGAAGGAGTGGTAGAGTGCTGAGTTCTTGATCAGTGATGTCTTAGGGCACTGCAGGACAAGGATTCCCAGAGCTGTTGCAGCCTACTTTTATCTAAATCTGCCAATTTGTCCCTACAGAGCCAACAGCCAGAAATCAAACTACAAATCATTAGGATAATAGTCTAACTCATGAAGTTGCCTTCTTCATTACTGCTTAGATTTTGTCTTTTACCTTCATATGGTTTCCTCTCTTTCATGTGCCACTAATTTGCAGTGATGAAAGAGATTCTGCCTTTGTTGTTCCTCTCCAGTCAGGAGTGGATGTAGCAGGAGCGAAGGTATCACAAAAGCTATTGCAATCTGAAGTAAACAGCTGTCCTGAAAGGAACTGGCCTGGGTGGCAGGACTGCTAGAAAACTTTAGTTTCAAACAAGAAATTGTTTTATTTTTATAAGAAGTTATTAAATGTTATGATATACTGCAAATTTTGTAAGAAGTTATTAAAAAGAAAACAAAAGATTAGGATGTTAGAGACTGTCTCAGCACATGCAGAAAAACATAAGGCTCTCTGATGTTCTGTGATTGGATTGCCTTCACAACAATGTCCAGGACACTCCTTGCTTCCTCACTTCACACAGGAGGTGCTACGTGTTTCCTTGGACAGGGACAAATCAGGACATTAAACATGTGTGGTAGTTTGTCACTGAAAAGCATCCAGCTGTGGAAGAGACTAATATACAAAGTAAAGGCTTGAAATGTTGCCTCCTTAGGTGATAAGAAACCTTTACACTGGCTCTAGCAGACAGTAAATCAGTTCCTGTGGGACCAGGCTGTAAGGATAAATCTGTTTTGCTCTGGGCTATGGCAGCTCTTGATTCCACACAATCTTTCTTTGAAGGAGATTCAACAACTCAAGGTGTTGTAACGTTGATGCTAGAAGATTGTGTGAGAGGATAGTCTAATTAGGCACTGAACAACGTGGCTGCTGATGTGAGATGATAGATGTGAAGCCACAGAGGAAATGACATTTGTAAAGATGCTAATCATAGACATCTTTTGATGGGAGATATTTCTGTGCTGTTGTTATGATTTAACCCCAGACAGCAACTAAGCGCTTTCTCACTCATCCCCACTCCCAGTGGGTTGGTGAGGAGAATCAATAAAAAGAATCTTGGGTTGAGATAAGAACGGTTTAACAAAACCAGTTCAACAAAAGTGATATAATATCAATCCTTAAAGCATAGTAACAGTAGTTATGAGAAACTATCTAACTAAAACAGAAAGAAATAGAAACCAAGAAAGAGAACCGATGGACAATGCAACTGCTTGCCACCTACTGACCAGTGCCCAAGCAACCATCAACATTGTCTACAAAGGAGACATCGAGGTGCTGGAGTGAGTGAGGGCAACGAAGCTGGTGAAGGGCCAGCAATGGGCCCTTGTGGCCAAAAAGGCCAATGGCATCCTGGGGTGGATTAGAAGGAGGGTGGGGTAACCCCTCAGTCTCCTTTTTTCCAAGATAAGAAACCCAGCTCCCTCAGCCTTTTCTCATCGAGAAGATGTTCTACTACCTTCATCATCTTTGTGGCTCTGCGCTGGACTCTCTCCAGCAGTTCTGTGTCCTTCTGGTACTGAGGGGCCCAGAACTGGAGACAATATTCCAGATGTGGTTTCACCAGGGTGGAGTAGAGAGGGAGGAGCACCTTTTTCAATCTACTAACCACTCCTAGGATGCCTTTGGCCTTCTTGGCCACAATGTCCCACTGCTGGCTCACGGTCATCTTTCTGTCACTGAGCAGGGGTTTTTATAGCCAAGAAGTGTGTTTCAGGAAATCTTTTCTGCAGACTTCTGCAGCTGCCACGTGACTGAACGGACCTGTACACGGAGATGTACAGGATGTACACGGAGATGTACAGATGTACAGGATGCAGGAGAAGAGCATCTTTGGAGCAGTTGTTTTCCTTTGATCCGTTCCAGTTCAGAGAACCTTCGTTCAGCTACATCATGAAAGTAGAAGTATTTCATCCTCAATAAATATGAAAAATTTCCCCATTTTCTGCAGAAACCTGAATTTCTAATCTTGCATGAGATGAGCCCTCTTCCTGCTTGAAAATTGTGTCTTCTATATGACTCTGTACAAGAAATCTCTCTCAGTATGTTATCTGCAGGACCCCTAACCTCTGCTCTTTAAATGTTTATTACAGATGTTTCTGTTTATCGGCTTTTCTGCCTTTGTGCGGTGAAAAGATCCCTTGACTGCTTCCTCTGATCACTTGGGGGAGATCAGATTTTATCTTTCCAATCTCACATAGAGCTTTTTATTTTATATCATAGAATGTTGTGGGTTGGAAGGGACCTCGAAAGATCATCTAGTGGCAGGGGGATAGGACTAGATGATCTTTCAAGGTCCCTTCCAATCCCTAATGATTCTATGATTCAATGATAGTCCAACCCCCATGCTGGAGCAGGGTAAGCCTAGATCACCTGGTGTACCCAGACTGTCTCCCATCCAAGTACAAACCAGGCCCAACCCATCTCAGCTAGTCCAACATTCCATCTCTCCATGTATTTCAGTGTTTTATATGTCTCATATATAACTAGCATTTTCTCTAAATCAACACCAAAATCTTTTCAAACCCTAAGTTCGCAGAGGGTACAATTCCTCACCTTTCCTAAAAGCCCATTTGAATTCTGAGTAGGGAGATACCCTCTAATAGGATAGCAGTGACATTTAGCTGTCCTCAGAATCTCAGGTGCTCTATTTCCACCACAGTTTAGTAAACAGAAAACATCAATTACTAAAAAACAGAGGTGAATTATCATTTATCACTGCAGAGCGTTTACATTACAAACACAGTGATGTGCTTGAAAAACATCAGCTTACTCCTGGCCCAATAAATCCACTACATTGTCAGAATTCCTATAAGCCCTACGAGCTTAACCCTCAATGGCCTTATTTTCTTTGCAGCTTAGATGCCTTTGGAAAATTTTATGTTCTTTGAAGAATTTAAGAATGATTTCTTCTCTTTTGCCTATGAATAGGCTGAGATAAAACAAGGCGAAAGATGCTTTTTGTCTTTAAATTCAGACAGATTGTGAAGGGTTTCAAACCATTTTCAAAGATGACTTAGTCTCACACCATTTCAAAAGGTAGTGACCCTTTAGAGATCTGTGATCTCTCTTGAAACAGTTGTTGCTGGTATGTTGAAGCCTGAATATGTTCTGTTGTGACTGGATCTAGGTGATCCTGCATCACCTCCTCTGAATGGACAGCTCTGCAACCCAGACACTTAATTTAGAGACAACAGAATAAAGCAAGGCGTTTAGTTCCCAAACTTCATTTTCAAAACCCCTGCTGTGTCCTGCTTTCATCTTCTGTTCATTGTTGGCAGATGCCAACATTATCTTCTGTGCTTGTATTTTTATCTTTCCCTATCATTTTCTTGCAAGGTGCTTCTACATTTACGAGCTGCATTAATTCATTTTCTTATCAGTCTTGTACCTGGAGGCTGAGTACAAACTTCACTTCTATGTGGAAGTGAAGCAGGGACTTCCCATAGTTTTTCAAAAGGCTGCATTTTTCTTTCAAACTTGCCAGTTTCAATAAAATTTTCACCCAGAAATATTCACTGGCTTAAGGGCTGGGTAATGGACTGAAGAACAGTGAATTCATAAAAGGCAGATATATCCTCCCCCTCCACTCTGCCCTACTGAGGCCACATCTGGAATATTGCATCCAGTTCTGGGCTCCCCACTTCAAGAGGGGCAGAGATCTGATGGAAAGAGTCCAATGGAGGGCCATGAGGATGACAACAGGACTGGAGCACCTGCCTTATGAGATTGAGAGACCTGGGGCTTGGAGAGAAGAATATGAGGGAACTTAATCACTGTCTAGAAATTCAAGAGGGCTGGGTGTCAAGAAGAAAGAGACAATCTGCCCTTTAGTGTCCTGCTCTGGCCAGTGTGGTGATGTTAGGTCATAGGCTGCGCTGGGTGAGCTCAGAGGTCCTTTCTAGCCCAAATAATTGTGTGATCTGTAGAAGAGAGATGCAGGAACAAGTCCAGGTAGCTCGGGATGGCATTTACTCACTCAGTGGCATTTTTTCAAAGGAAATCTATGGCATGTAAGTTCTCCATCAGCCCACAGTGGAAAAGAAGTGCCTTTGTCAGACCTCCTCAAATGAAGAATGAGCACACATCTAAAACACTGTCACGAGACCAGGCTAAAACACACGTATCACCATCTGGATTGATCCATCCTGCAGCAGCTAACCAAGCTACCAAGGTATGTAGCTACAAATGCCTGGTGTAATTCTTGCCAGACCATTTCCCACGGCAGGTGTTTAAGCAAAAGCATTTGTTCAGTGACCTGAAAGCTCTTCATTACACACCAGTCTTATCTCATGTTTAGCAGCTGCACGGTACACACAGGCTCATGTGTTCTCACCCACCTTGCATTCAAGTGCTTCAGAGCCACGACTTGAAGTTCTTCCAAGTTTTACCCTTTGCCACGTACCTTATTCTCTGCCAACTGCAAAACTGAAGACTGCAGTTCACCTGCTAGATTCTGGTTTTGTCTATGAGTGAGTTCTCTTTGCTGTGTGACATTTAGGCATTTCCCAAATTTCTGGTAGGTCCCCATTTCCATAGAAAAGAGGTTTCAAGACAGATTTGAACCGACAACATCACATTAAGTGTTTCCGAGGGATTGGTAAATATTTAAAGAGTTATTCCTGCTCCAAGGATGTCCCAACCTCAGATCATAAGAAATTTTTGTATTGATTATGTTGTTAGAAAGGTGTCAATTTAAACCATGTTTTCCTTATCCAGACTGGCAGATTCTTAATATGGAGAACGTGGCAATCCACTGTACACTGAGGAAACTCATATTATTTATTTACTGTGTGTGAGCCATCATTGAGACTATTCTAAAACTCATCAAATTGAACATAAAAGAGATTTAGGAACCTCATGGAATTTGAATAATAACAACTTTTTTTTGAAGTGTTATTGGAGAGTATTTCCTAAAATTAAGGTTTTAGTGCTTTGGCTGCTGCAGTTCTGTTCCCTCACAGGACAAATCTTATCTTTTTGTTGAGTGTCTGTGGTGGACTAGGGCACAAGAGTATTTGCTGGAATTGCTCTTATATTCAAAGGGACCACGAATGATAAAAAGCAGTTGCTCAGGGCAATCTCTGCCACATCTAAAGGAAATGCTTTTCAGAAATTGAGCTGCCTGTGTCCTGTTTAGAGTCACTGGCCAACACAGCCCCAGTGATTTATTCTGCTTGTCTGAACACCTATGAGACTCTGGATGGGAATTTCATACCCCTTAAAGGATCCTGTCTCTCCAGGTGCCCCAAACTTTAATTCACACTCAATATTCAGTGGAAAACTCATATTTAAGCATTTTAAAGCAAATTGTCCTTTTAACATGTTTCTGCCTAAAGATCTAATTTACCCTACAGCACAGAGAAATGAGATGGGTGTGCAACATGGAGCTAGTAGTTCTCAGGGCTATGGTAACTCACTTGCTTTATAAATAAGATCAAGGGCAAGGCAAGGCAATTTGTCTTTGCATTTGACATGCACTGGTATTTTATAACTGTCAGAGGCTACGGAAACCGTTTGATTTGCATGACGAGCACAGCGTTACTGGGGCTAGTAAATTCATTGTAACAGAAGAACCCTGAGCTGAACACTACACTCATTAAAGGAGCAGTTTCCTGATTAGACAGGGGAGCAAACAGAACCCATTTTGTCATCACTCTGCTGTGCTTAAGTGAGAACAGAGAGCGAGGCGCATGGCTACTTGGCTGCCACCTGTTCTGTGGCTCTGTGATAACAATGTCATGGCTTTTCCATGCCTTGGCAGAGTGTAAAGGGTGCTGACACTGGAATCCGTGCACCCACGAGTAAACAAGGCTGAGTGATTTTACAGGCAAGGCTAGCAATTCGGGTCGGCTGAGTCTTTTATCCTTCCTAGTTACTTGACAAGGCAACTTCATCAGCAGGAACATAGAATCATAGAATCATTAGGGGTTGGAAGGGACCTCCAAAGATCATCCAGTCCAATCCCCCTGCAACAGCAGGGTCACCTACAACCAAGTCATAGAATCAGTCAGGGTTAGAAGGGACCACAGGATCATCCATGGCTAGTATCTTCAATGAATATGAGCAGGGTCTGGGGAAAGGAGAAAATCACTGCACTGTACCAAACACTTGCTGTCTACCCCTGCAGCTGTGACCTCAACATTATGCTCACGGCATCTCTTGTAGGGAATTATCTGCAATGAGACGTATGAGACTCATAGATTTCTTACCCAAGGCTATAAGAATCCTCACTTGAGCTAGAGATTACTTGCTCAATATTACCTGTGCTCACAGAGCACATGAATCTTGCTTCAGTTTAATGGGATGAAGATGGTCTGTTAATCTTTTAATGTATTTTATTATAAGGAGTGAGCAAGCAAATATAGGCTTAATCCACCATATTACTGAGCTAACTTCTACATATCGCTAAGCTAATTAAAGGTGAAGGAATGTAATAACCACATTTGCATCACAAATAAAATTAGATCATTAAATCAATAGATTCAGATCATTACATCTCCAAATTAGTGCAACAACAAATAAAACTGGATGGTGATGTTGACAATTTGAATAGAATGCTTTACGTCTGCTTTGTTTTGAAAAGAAGTCAGGAGTGGAGCATTTCTCTGATGAGGAGAGGCTGAGGGAGCTGGGTCTCTGGAGCTGGTCTATATACCAACTCCTGAGGTTGGTATATTGGGCAAGAGAAGCTTTCAGTGGCTACAGCAATGGATCCAGGCAGGTAATACATTCTGCATCACTGAAAATGCATAGAGTAATACTTGATTTTTTCTTTCTCAGAGAGATATTCTAGCTCAAGGGCAGCTAGTGGATGTGAAGTTGGAATTCATAAAGGGCAATCCAATGGCCTGTGTTAGGAGGAGGTCAGGCTTGCAGAATGTGATGTGCTTTCCCGACCCTGACATCTATTAAACCTACATAAGCACATACTCTGGAAAAACTTGACATGGCCATTAGTGCCTCTCTGCTAGAAGAAGCCAAATGATGTAAGTTTGTGTCTGTTAACATGTGTAAAATTCCAGAATAAGGAAATGCAGTAAAAATCTGAGAGTAAAATAAGTAGGAAAAAGGGATGCAGTCTCCTTGTCCTTATAGGTATCAAGTCTTTTATTTTTTTAAAAAAGATTTCAAGCCCAACACTCCCCTGAACCGGACTATTAAAAAAGTGTGGACGTTCAGGACTGCTTCTGGGGATGGAGCATGGATCTCATGCCCAGACAGTCTCCAACAGTCCATTTCCATGTCAGAATATATTGGAGATTCGATCCTTCTTTGATAGAGCTTCCACATTCACTCAAAACTCAGGGTAAGATCAATATAGAATCATAGAATCATTACGGACTGGGAGGGACCTCGAAAGATCATCTAGTCCAATCCCCCTGCCACAGCAGGATCACCTAGACCAAGTCACACAGGAACACATCCAGGTGGGTCTTGAACATCTCCAGTGAAGGAGACTCCACAACCTCCCTGGGCAGCCTGTTCCAGTGCTCTGTCACCCTCACTGTGAAGAAGTTCCTTCTCAGGTTGATGTGGAACCTTCCATGTTCCAGCTTACACCCATTGCTCTTCGTCCTATCACTAAATGACACTGAGAATAGCCCAGCTCCAACCTCTTGACACCCACCCCTCAAATATTTGTAGACATTAATGAGCTCACCCGTCAGTCTTCTCCAAGCTCAAGAGACCCAAATCCCTCAGCCTTGAAGGGTGTTCCCCTCCCTTCATCATCCTTGTTGCTCTACGCTGGAGTCCCTCCAGGAGTTCTATGTCCTTATTGAACTGAGGGACCCAGAATGAAGCAACTACTAAGTAAACAAGTAACAGTAAAATGACTGGATTTGGCTGGAAAATTGCCAGTGCCCCCTATTCTTGGTTAATAGACTCGCTTTTATATGTTACTTTAGAATCCCGATACTTCCAACCAAAAAGCCGGAGCCACAGAGTTCTGTGGATTCTAGAGGAAGCTGCTCTGAAGTCACTGGCTTTTTGGAGCTGAGATTGGTCCTCACAGTATAAAAGGCTGTGCTTCTCAGGTGAGCGTGACATTTCTGCAGCAGAAGTCTGAAAAACCCAAGTGTGGAAATAGGTGTTTGTCCAAATGCGTGGCAATGTGTCACTGATATTCCCACAGGTTTTTTCGTTTGATAATGTCGTTGTCACTTATCATTTTCTTGTTCTAGTGTGGAAACGGAAAAGATGTCAAAGGAACTTACAAACAGATTTTCACAAAGTTCTCTAAAAGTTTGCCTTTGGCCTCTTTGAGTGGCTAATAATAGAAATAAGCTCCTTCTCTCATTTATTTATCCTGCTCTTGCAGAGGGTTAGACTAGATGATCTTCAGAGGTCCCTTTCAACCAGTACCACTCTATGACTCTGTCATTTTTCAAAACCTAGAGGCAAAAGTTGGATTCCCTTATGCTTTTCCGACCCTCACACTTTCTATTTTTATCTGTTTCAGTGAGACTGGAGGGGAATTATAATTTTTACTGTGACAGGACAACACTGCAAGGTCTTTTGACCAATGAAAAGTTTGACTTTTGGTTATTCTTCTTTGTTTTACACAAAAAGTCTGTGTGATTTTATTCTGATGATGCCACTTTCGCAGAATCACAGAACATCAGGGATTGGAAGGGACCTTGAAACATCATCTAGTCCAATCCCCCTCCCAGAGCAGGATCATCCTGATCAAGTCACACTTTAATGGGTGTAGAAAGGTATTGGAGAGGGTTAATGTTTATTTCATTCTTTGATCTGTAGTGACATCACTCACTGAAATATAAACACAGAATCACAGGACATTAGGGATTGGAAGGGACCCTGAAAGATCATTGAGTAAATATAATATGCGAGTAAGAAAAAAGAAAAGTAAATTAGAAACTTGAATTTTCTTCTGCTTCACCAACAGGCCTAAATAAGCTTTTGTGGCACATAAATACAAATATTCTGTATCAGATTATGTTTTTGATTATTTTTCTTGAGGCTTAATTGCAAACCAATCTATAATTTCACTTGAGGGTAAAGGAGAAGGTTTTGACTTCTGTTATCAATAATGCACCAATCACCCTGAGATTGTTATTGTTGAGGCTGGAAAAGCCCTCTGAGATCATCCAGCCCAGTCATGATCTAACATCACCACAACCTAGACCATGGCACTAGGTGCCACATCCAGGCAACACCTCCGGGGATGGGGACTCCACCACTGCCCTGGGCAGTCCATTGCAGTCTCTGATCACCCTTTCCAAGAGGAAAGGCTTCCTAACATCCAATCTAACCCTCCTCTGGCGCAGCTTGAGGCCCTGCCCTCTCGTCCTGTTAGTAGTTGCCTGGGAGAAGAGCTCGACCCCATTTGACTACAACCTCCCTTCAGGGAGTTGGAGAGAGACTCCCCTGAGTCTCCCCTTCTCCAGCCTAAACACCCCCAGCTCCCTCAGCCTCTCCTCATCAGTCTTTCTTTCCAGTCCCTTCCACGACCTTCTTGCTCCTGTGGACCCACTCCAGCCCCTCCATCTCTTTCTTGAAGTGAGGGGCCCACAACTGCCTCCAGAACTCGAGTAGCGGCCTCCCCAGTGCCCAGTACAGGGGAGAATGACATGCCTAGTGCTGATGGCCACACTACTCCTGATACAAGCCAGGATGCCACCTGGGCCTTCTGGGCCACTTGGGTACCCTGCTGACTCCTGTTCAGCTGGTTGTCAACCAACTAAAATAACTGGAGTTTGAAAGAGACTTAATTATGTTCTTGGTCAGAGTCTCAAAGGCCTCAAATGAGGCCTAGTTTCCTCTGCGTTTTCAAACTTGTTTTACAGCCACGTTAAAGGTCAGTACAAATACGGCCACAGGTAAGTTATTTTGCACTGTCTTAATCTATCAGAGACAGACCATATTAAGGTAGAATTTTCAAACATCCCTTAGCTTTAAGGGTTTATTCTTCATTGCCCCTCATCTGGTGCAGTTATCTGGTTCTCTGCAAAGACACCTCATGTTCCTGCTTTAATCTAGCAACATCACCCGCTGAGACAAATCCTTCGCTGCAGAATACTAGCAGTGCTGTCTTGCCTTCAGCAGAATAAACCCTCTGTTTTAAACTGGCTGAGGATGCATGATGCTCCTGTGGACCACTGTGGACCACAGAATCGCAGAACATTAGCGACTGGAAGGGACCTCGAAAGATCACCCAGTCCAATCCCCCTGCCACAGCAGATCACCTAGATCAAGTCGCACAGGAACACGTCCAGGTGGGTTTTAAACATCCTCAGAGAAGGTTGTGGAGTCTCCTTTAGGTTTTGAGAACAGCACCTACATTCCTCCTTGCTGGGGCCTGCGCACACCTGCTCTAGCAGATAATTTTGTTGTAGAATGTGTTTAGCAGCGAAATCAAAGAGCCGAGTAATTTCTGACTGTTGCTTTACATAAAAGGCAGTAAATGAGAGCACCACCTTTTTCAGCTCTAATTGCAGTGTAGATCACCTGATTTACTGCCTATAGCTGAATCCTCTAATTAGCAAAATATTTTAATCATTACGTACTTCTCAATGGAACATAATGTTGTGACAGCTTTTTCCTATACAATGAACAGCAGTTGAACTGCATAACTACTGCATGGGGCTAACCCCTTCAATGATGATTCCTTTCATCATTCTGCTCCATCACAGTTTCACAGAATCATAGAACATTAGGGATTGGATGGGACCCTGAAAGATCATCCAGCCCAATCCTGCCACAGCAGAATCACCTAGATTAAGTCACACAGGAACATATCCAGACGGATTTTAAATGTCTCCAGAGTAGGAGACTCCACAACTAGAAGCCCAGAGTCAATGCAGCTGACCTGCAAGATTTCTTTCCCTGGTTGATTCTACCAGACAATGTTTTACAATGAAAGGTCAAACACCACATAATTTTGTCCTGGACCTGTTGATGAGTTGTCTTTGCCTTTACCAGGTGCTTATGCTGGAAAAGACCCTTGGGATCATCAAATCCAACCATCTACCCTACCTTACACATTCACCTCTAAACCATATCCCTCAACACCTTGACTAAATGATATTTAAACACATCCAGGGATGGGGACTCAAGCATGGGCTCTCTGGGAAGCCCATTCCAGTGCCTGACCACCCTTTCTGGGAAAAAAATTCTTTCTAATATCAAGTCTTAACCCCCCCCACCGCTGTAGCTTGAACCGATTCCTTCTCATTCTATCACTAATTGCTTGTGAGAAGAGACCAGCACCAACCTCTCCACAATGTCCTTTCAGGTAGTTGTAGAGAGTGATGAGGTCTCCTCTCAGCCTCCTCTTCCTCAAACTAAAGAGCCCCAGCTCTTTCAGTCTTTCCTCACAAGATTTATTCTCCAGGCCCTTCACCAGCTAAGTTGCCCAAATGATAAAAGAAAAAGTAACACTATTTGACCTCAATCTTTCCAGAAAAGTAATGCAAGCAATTAATAGAAGTAGCAAATTTAGAAAAAGAAGAGGATAGCCCTACCTTTACTTTTAAAAAGGTCAAATTACTTCATATTTGCTGCAGACTAAGACTGTGTAGGAAATCAGGTCCAGTGTTTCAGGTGACACTTGGTACCTTGTGTTAGCAGTGACCTATGTGTGACCAGGTATACTTTCCGAGTATTCAAAATCAATAACCCATGAGTCAAGGAGATGGACTTAATATTCATGTTCACACTTTTCTAGTGTTTGTCCTTTAAAATGGTTGCACTGAGTGGGTGTGTTGGCAAGATGACTTCCTCCTGACACTGGACAACTTTGCGGGCCCTGCTATCAAGTTCATCACCTGCAAGGTGCAAAATCTTTCTTTACACTCTTCTACTATCTCTAAATTCTACTGACATTTGCTAAAGCCCCTTAAGTATCTCTGAGAGCATTAGGGCTTTGACTTTTCCTTTCGAAAGAGAAACAGAAGTGAGAGAAACTGAGAAACAGAAGTGTCCCGAGCCAGTGAGAAAATGAGCTGTCTGCAGAGCCTAGGATAGAAATCAGCTTTGTGAAGGTGTGCTGCCCACTTTTCCTTGACCTCACTACATTTTCACATAGGAAAAAGAAGGTCTGAGGGGTGACCTCATTAATGTCTATAAATATGTAAAGGATGGGTGTCAGGAGGATGGAGCCAGGCTCTTCTCAGTGTCATCTAGTGATAGGATGAGGGGCAATGAGTATGAGCTGGAACGTGGGAGGTTTCACATCAATATGAGAAGGAACTTCTTCCCAGTGAGGGTGACAGAGCCCTGGAAGGGGCTGCCCACTGGGGTTGTGGAGTCTCCTTCTCTGAAGATGTTTAAAACCCACCTGGATGTGTTCCTATGTGACTAGGTCTAGGTGATCCTGCTGTTGCAGGGGGATAAGACTAGAAGAACTTTCAAGGTCCCTTCCAATCCCTAATGTTCTGTGATTATATAATACTAAGAGTATCACTACTCTTACTTTAAAATCTGTTTGCAACTATTACCTCTCATGCACAAAATCATCCCAATGTATCCTCCTCAACTTTTTCTTTCTGTTCTTTTCTTAAACTAAACAATTAGATTTCAATAAATTATATGAAAAATGACCTGACAGATAACCTATGGATCCCAGAAGGCAGAGAACCTTGGGGATAACACTTATAAGCAACACCGAATTGTAGGGAACTTAAACTTGAGCCCACCACAGGTTCTCTTTTGTTCCTCTTGACCTCAGTTAAGGCTGTGAGTGTTCAGTGTTTCTGAAACCCATCTGCACACACGTATGAGCTGGGGATTGTGGTACTAGCTCAGAATAGATCTGGAGAGATCTGACTCATGATCCCTCACTCTAGTTGCTAGATCATCTAACCTAGTCTCCCTGCCATGAGCAGCAATGCCTCTTGACTAGACCAGATAGCTCAAAGCGTCATCCAACGTGGCCTTGAACATCTCCAGGGAGGAAGCAGCCACAACTTCTCTGGGTAACCTACTCTGGAGTCTTACAGAAGAATTTCTTCCTAAGTTCTAATTTAAACTGATTCTCCTTCAGTTTAAAGCTGTTTCCCCATGTCCTATCACTGGACATTCTTGTAAACACGAGCTATAATTTGCTGTGACAAGTTACAGATGGTTGTTAAAAGAAGAGGCAGCAGATACCTTTGAGGGTGGTAGGAACTGGTGTGCCAGGCATACAATCTAGATGTGTGTAATTCTGAAAGTTCATGAAGAGCCACACTTACAGAGTGACTGCCAAGTAGGTTTCTGCAAAAATCTGCCCTGAACCTAACTACTGATCCTTATTTATATTCACATGCAGAGTGATGGCACGGAGCATGTGCATTGGAAGGGAATGGTGAATTAGGGATGTGCAAGCACATCAGAGAGCAGGGGCAAGATTCAGACTGTTTTGTACTAATTTAAGACAAATGATGTCATTTATTGAGTTCAAATATAATCATCTGCTGAAATGCAGAGTGGGGAATGAGCATCTGGAAAGAATTTTTTGATTAACCAAGAATATGGAGAGGAACAGAGACTTAACACCAGTTAACAGCACCGCGAGAAGGGCAGGCAGTAAGAAATCATGTGAAGTGCAGTACTTGCTACAAGCCATCCAAGATGTTCTCCCTTCATTTCTGTTCATAAGACACCATTTGGACCATTGTATTCAGTTGCAGGCACAGGGTGTGATAAAAAGGATGGAGGGGAATGATAAAAGTCTAAATAACTGTTCTAATTTATCAAAGTGACAAAGCATAACAGATAAATATCTCACAGAATTTAAGTTTCTTCTCCTGGTGGCTAACTCCTACATTTTCAAATCGTCAGCATGTCGTAAGGAGGACTGGGAATTCTTCTCTGAATCTATCCACTCTGCATGATACCCTCTTTGGACTTTATCAAAACGTATTACATATAAGGTCAGGAGAAAAGGAATATTTCACTTCAGGAATGTTTATTACTCTTTTTCAGCAGTGACACAATTACTCCCCAAAAAAGAAGGGAATAAAAATAATTTCAAGTCTCAGCATCTCCTTTTGATCTGTATATATGTTACTGTTCACATGTAAAGTTAATTGATTTAAAGTGTGATTCTGGTCATTGCCTCCACAGGGATTCATGGTGTATTTTCTTTCTTTAGTTCTTAAGGAAAGTATGAAAGGGGATGATTAAATAATTAATAAAAAGAAACCTACCTGTCAGGTGCACAAATTAATCTTCAGTCAGATTGGCCCTTCTATTTCTTTCTGACACATTATTACTGTTATCACTACAACTGCCATTTTAAATCATGCTTCGTGGTTACCTCTAAAGTGAATGGAAAAGGCAGGAAATCCTTTTCTTTCACAGAATCACAGAACACTAGGGACTGGAAGGGACCTCAAAAGATCATCCAGTCCATTCCCCCTGCCACAGCAGGATCACCTAGATCCAGTCACACAGGAACATGTCCAGGTGGGTTTTAAATATCTTCAGAGAAGGAGGCTCCACAACCTCCCCAGGCGGCCCCTTCCAGAGCTCTGTCACCCTCACTGGGAAGTTCCTTCTGATATTGATGAGGAACCTCCTATGTTCCAGCTCACACCTGTTGCCCCTTGTCCTATCAGTGGATACGACTGAGCAGAGCTTGACACCATCCTCCTGACACCCACCCTTCACATATAGATAAACATTAATGAGGTCACCTCTCATTCTCCTTTTTTTCCAAGCTCAAGAAACCCAGCTCTCTCAGCCTTTCCTCATCAGGGAGATGTTATCCTCCCTTCATCATCTTGGTGGCTCTGCACTGGACTCTCCCCAGCATCTCTGTGTCCTTCTTGAACTGAGGGGCCCAGCACTGGACACAATATTCCAGATGTGCTCTCAACAGGGCAGAGTAGAGGGGTAGAACATCTCTCAATCTTCTAACCACCCTATTATGATCCACCCCAAACATACCTTTGGCCTTCTTGGTCACAAGGGCGCATTGCTGGCTTATGGTCATCCTGCTGTCCACCAGGACCCCCAGGTCCCTTTCTCCTATGCTGCTCTCCAACAGGTCAGTCCCCAACATTGCATCTCATCATGTAGATCTGTCTTGGCCAATGGGTGATTCATAGCAAATGAAAGTAAGATGTACCCTTAAGAAAACTTGAGCTAATATCACAAGAAGCTCTCAGTACTACCAGATACCTAGGAGAAATGGAAAAGCCACCTTCCAGGACCAAAACAGTAGCTAATTTAAAGGCTATTTAGATGCTCCTCTTCCGTGTGTTTCCTAATTACCTCTGAAAAATTACTCCAAATCCCCATAGTGCTTCGTCTGAACAAAAGGCACTGAAACTGGGAACTTCTTAAAGTCTCATAGATTGTAATGTGTATTTAAGAAGCTTATGTTTGAGCTGTTTCAAAGTACATGACAAAATACTGATCTCTGAAAAGGTAAGCAGGGATATAACACAAAGGTATTTTCAGCTCTCCTTTTCCTGTGTTACTAGGAAAATAAATTGCCTCTTTCATGCAGTAATTTCAATAACTTCTGAATATACATAATGAACAATACTAATAGGTCTTGGATAGAATATATCCAGGAATGTCTAGATGAAAAATGAATCAAAAGGTTGTGTTGAAGACCATTATCTCTCAGGCAGTGGCTATGAAGCTTGAAAGCAAACATTGTCATCTGAAATTGGTTTTGAACTGAAAATTTGCAAAGTACACAAACTTTTCTTAGTGCTAACACGTTGGAGAAGAAAATGGAACAGAACTAGGCCAGTACACCTTGCAGTTGCCAGTGTCACCCTTGCTTTTATTGTTGGCTGATACCATACTGGGTTCAGATGATGGTGGCTGTGCTTGATGCTGACAGTGCAATGCAGTACTGGGGGTGGCAGGGGTAGCTGCTGCGCTGTGGGAAGACAAGTTGCTCATAGGACATATTAAATGATGGATTTGTTTAGTTGCCCATGTGGAAACTAAAGATCCCATGGTGAGCTTTAAAAAGAGCAGAAGATAAACCAAGCAATGATTTGCCTTCAGAGCCACTGGACTATTCAAGCATCAAACTCATTACTTTATAAAGCACTTGGGAATACTTGCACAGCTTATGAAATGCACTAATCCAGCCATTTGAACTGTTGTTTTTACCTGGAGCTGTGTAGGTTAGAGCCTCTCAGCTTAGATGCTTTGTTTAGCCTAAATTCTTCCTGGGTAGACAGAAGCCCTGTTAGCACAGCCAATTCAAGGTCTTCTGGAGCATGGAGTAGTTTTCAGGTTCAGCCAACAGTTTTGCAGGATTACTGGTCTTATTTGTCTTTCTGTGCTTGTGTTTGAGAACTGTGATACCCTCCGTAAGCACAGCCACACTCTCTAGACCATCCTGTCCCACAGACAGATGTACTATAGCCATTGATGACTAGGTCTGAACACAGGTACTGAGTACAAGTCAGATGGTTACTGCTTGGCTTAGTTTTCAATTTATTTGACTTCAGAAATACCCAAAAAAATGAAAGTCTCATAGCTGAAATGAAACGATCTTGATCCTCCCCTTTAAGGAAATTAATTCTTAATCTTTTTTATTCAGGTCTCCTTTCTCGGGGCAGGAAAGCTGGTCACGCTTTGTGATTTCCCTCCATGAGTTTTACACTGTGGGGTTGTGGTTTTTTTTCTGCTAAGCTGACAACATTATCAGAGTACTGTTTCCAGACTATCAATCTATATCAGTTTGACTACCCAAAGGTTTTTTACTGCATGTTTATGGTGCATACAAAGTTAGATGAAGGAGAAACTCGCAAACTCATAAACAAAATCTGCAGTCACAGTGGAAATGAGAGTAGCTCTTGAGCAACTTTGGGATAAGTTTAAGTTTTACTGTGTAGGCCTTGAATTTTAACTTACAGAGAAACCTGTAGCCATGCTAAATCACACAACATTAAAGCCCCTGACAATTTTCATAATAGAAAATCGTAAGAGCCAAATGAAAACATCCATAAAAGTTAATTAAATCAAGAACAATATTAAAATAAGGACACTTAATGAATAAAATCATCAGGGCTGAGGACGCAGGATACTCACTCTGTGGAGATAAATCACTTTAGAAGACATTAAAAAGTAATTCATGAGATATAGGAAAAGAGTTTCTTCCTTAGGATGGAGAGATAACTACCATGCTCTTCTCTAGGTCATATATTTTGAACATAAATCAGAAATACTTTGTCTCTAGAAGAACTATAATTATTTACTACAACTGACAATCTGTTCCTAATACTTTCTGAAGTTGGATAAGTGCAACTTAGGAAACAAAGTGAAATTATAGCATTTATGAGTCTGACATTTTGTGAAGGTTTCTTGTCTGAAAGATGCAGCCAAATGATTCCTAACAATGACTGTGTGTCCTCAGGACTCTCTGAGCAGTTTCCATTATCTAAGACATGATGTTGAGTCCCCATCCCTGGATGCGTTTGAAAGTTTTGGGGGATCTGGTTTAGGGGTGAACTTGTAGAGTAGGGTTGATAGTTGGACTTGATGATCCCATGGGTCTTTTCAAACCTGAATATTTCTGTGATTCTGGGTGCCTGTTTCATTTATTTGAGTGACCAAGAAATTTTTATCTGGATATTTTAGGACTGAAAACATCCTACCCATCACCTTTGGTAGAATCAGATGCGATTTACACTGCTGAACGAGGAGCTGGAGTCACTGGTAGAGTCTAAGGAAATAAAGAGCAGAAGAAAGCATTGCCCTTTACACAACACCCACAATGTATTTCAGAAAAATAAAGACACTGCTGGTGTTGTAGCTCCATGAAGCACTCACTGCAATAGCTGAAGGGATGTGGCAGAGGTGACCTCTATTGTTGTAAAGCGAGAGAATAAACTTCGAGGGACTTTCCCCCCTTAAACCTCTTCTAGGGCCAGAGGGGTTTGTCAAAGCTTGAGTCCTGCTGTACTCTATGTGAGAAGAATGACTGCAAAGTAAGAGTAGGGAGGCACTCGCTGTTATACTCATTAGAATTACTCACATTGTAGCACAGCCACAGAAATAATAAGATTTCTTGATGTGTGTTTATTTCCCACCGGTACGGTTTGTTGTATTATGATAGCTTTGCAGCCTCCGTGTGCTTGTTCTGGTTGGAGAGGCACATTCATTATCAAACCCTCTTTTCAGTCGCTTATAAATATCTGGAAGAGACTAATCCTTTGGCCCTACGTTTCCTTTGTTCCTGTCAAACAAAAGGTGCTGATTGTTTTCACTCTTGTTAAAACAGATCAACAGCTTTGGAGTTTGCAAGCCAACAAGAACCATGCAGTTTTCTGTGACGTAATCACATCGTATTTTTACCCACAGACAACCTGAAACTTACTGAGTTTTAATACATTATGTTTCAAGTGGACATAGTTACCCAGACCATGTGTTGGGGGATATCAGAAGAAAACTGAAGCAAGACCTGTAGCCATCAGAAAACTCACATGTTAAACATCCAGGATTCAACTCATAAGTTTTTCTTCCACAGTATCACAGTAATAATAAGGTTGGAAAAGACCTTAAAGATCATCCAGTCCAACCTAAATCCAAATAAACCAAGTAAGCCTAACAACTAACATCTAGATCAAGTCATAAGCTTGGCTTTTCCGTTCTTACAGAGAATAAACTTCATTGAGTTAAATGAAATGAGCATTTAGCTTAGGGCTGCCCAGGGGGGTTGTGGAGTCTCCGGAGTCTCCTTCTCTGGAGATGTTTAAAACCCACCTGGCCATGTTCCTGTGTGACTTGGTCTAGGTGATCCTGCTGTGGCAGGGAGATTGGACTAGATGATCTTTTAAGTTCCCTTCCAATGTTCTGTGATTCCGTGATTCTTATAATCCATGCTAGGTGGCTTTCCTGACTAACTGAAGCAAGATTTTTGAGGCTGAATATGGCTTTCAAGGTTTGCATCTGTTGACTATTATCCATCTGTCTTGACGTGCCACAGTGCTGCATTTCTGATATCCAGTATAGACTTTCTGTGCCTACCGCTGCTGACACGGCTGGAGCATCACTCTGAAACACAACAGCAGTTGTTTAAGAGCTGTCATTTGGTCTGCCCTAATATGAGCTGCTCTTCACCTTCTGTACGCAGCCATCTTCCCTGTGAAGCCCTGCTAGGTTGTTTAGATGAAAGTGTGATTATCATAGCTTTTGTTTCAATCAACTTTTTCACGCTTCAGGGCTCTGCACGCCGCAGCCTACATGTGTGCCTGCCTCAGACTGGAGCTAGACTTTTAGCAGCAAAAAGGAAGGAGAAAATAAAGAGCCTGGCAGATCTGTCTGGCCCTCCATATCCATTTAAGGCTCATCTGCTGATTTCCCCATGCTGCTGTCATGGACCGAGCTGTTTGTTAAAGCTGGTAGAATTGAATAGATTGAAGACCAGCAGAGAGACTGAATACCAGACTAAACAAAATCTAGACCCCAGTTTCTGTGTTCTCCCTGTGGAGAAAAGCAGGGATGTATGCAGTTCAGATCATCCTGTCCTTGAAATTTCAAATAGCAAATTTAAAATGCTTTGTACATTGTACTTGCTCATCAGATCCTAGGGGAAAGATTTATATTCAAAAGCATACAGCAATGCCTCTTTGAAGACATTAGACATTTATCTTTTAACATGGGCTCCTGGATTGCACTTTAGATATCTAAATTGCACTTATAATTGAGCTTCTATCTAAATGTGCCTGCTCTCTCTCATTCCATGCGACGTGCTGAAGAGTAAGTCTTACATTTTCTTCACAAATTCAGGGATACTTCTGCAGCTGGCATGAACTGTCACAGCTTTTCTAGAGTGAAAGGGACTATGATACTTTACAGCAGACATTCTATAAATGTCAGTAGTACCTTTCAAAAGTATGTTCTCTGGCCCAGATTTACAGTTACCTTGGGAACAATTATTCTGTATTGTATATTTAGATTCTTATTGTCACATCTTTTCTGGTGCTGGGCCCTAGCGGTCACTCCCACTCTAAAGTCCCCAGTATGTGACATGACGGCAGACATGCCCTACAGCATAGTTTGTGAGCATCAGAATAAGGGGATGTTGCACAGTCATTTAAAAAAATGAGTGGCTCTGGCATGTAGAGAGGGAACATGCATAATTAAATGCATATTCTACTATTTGTTTTAGTGGGAACAGGAGTGTACCTGCGCATCCTCGTGAAGGATCTGATTGTTTAATGACATCGCAGAACATTGGTGACTGGAAGGGACCTCGAAAGATCATGATGAGGCATATACCCCTTCTCTGGGGAACCTGTTCCTGTGTTTCACCATCCTCATTCTAAAAAGTTTCTTCCTTATATCTAGTCAAAATCTACCCACTTTTAGTTGTCCTACTGCAACAGACCTTGTTAAATGTCTGTTTCCATCTTTCCTATCATAGAATCATTAGGGATTGGAAGGGACTCCAAAAGATCATCTAGCAGCCCCCTTCAATTGTTGGAAGGCTGCAATATGACCTCCCCCAAGATTTTTCTTCTCTAGACTGAGCAACGCCAACACTCTCAACCTTTCTTCACTGGAGAGAAACTCCATCCCTCTGATCAGATTTATGGTCTTCTTCTGGACTTGCTCCAATAAGTCCACGTCCTTCTTGTGCTGCTGACTCCAGAGCTGCACACAACACAAACTATCCTAGAGGCAAGAAGCAACTTGAGGAAGGAATTAGAGATGACTCCTATCACTTCCTGCCTTCTGACATCAAAACTAATGCTAGGTCAAACCTAGCCTGACCACAATATTTGAAATGATAATGAGACTGAATATTAACTTAAAAGGATGAATGGGAGTTATTATTCTTCGGTCTATTGAATTATTCATCTTACTAAGCTTGTACCTTGTAGCCATGAAACAGCATTCTGAGTTTAAGCAATCCAACCTGCTCCGTATCATTATATCCACCATGAGACAGGCAAGCACTAAATCATTGGCAGTTACAGATCGTGACCCCTGTAGAACTGACAAGTATCCCCACAACACAGAATCCATGTTTCCTATGCAGACCTTTGATGTTTCTGGATGTTCACTGCATTCGATTATGTGGATCAAGGGTACCTCCATTGTCCTACATACACTGTAGATGCCTTTCAGTGTCCTGCTACAGAAAGAGCCTAAAAGCTCAAAGAAAGAAATCCCATTGCCATAGGTATATTTTTAACATTAACTGCTTGAGTGTAGCTTTACCATTGCCCAGAGAGTTAGGGGGCAAAGATGGTTACGCTGGAGGATATAAATTCTACCCTAAAAATCAATTCTAAATATGCTTGGGATACAATATGTGACTGCCATAGATTTTTCCTAATACTATTCAATTTTATTTCTGCTATTAATTGCTTGTTTATTTAAAATGTATTGGAGTACCTTCTTTGCTCTGACCAAGTCACGCCTGACACACACCTATCCAACATTCAGAGCAATTTAGCATGATGAGAGACTTCCAGAGATGGGAAAATGTTTTGGAACTTGAATGTTGAAGCTTTCTATCTCTGTTTCAAATGCAGTGGAAGTTAGAGGTAACAAATCTGTCACCAAACTGGTGCAGTTTTAGATGTATATCATGTCTTGATCCTTGTCTGAGTTTTAACAGAGATTTTCAGAGCAGACCTGGATATCATCCCTAAACTCACAACATCAGATTTCCTTGTGGGTAGTGTAGGAATTATTATGGTTCCTCGTCATCTTCTTATTAGGGTGAGTTATGCTTGTAAAGCTCTTTATAGATCAAATGAGCCATACAGCTTCACAAGGGCTAAGGTAATGTTCCTTGACTGTGGATTCCCTCAGGAACTGGAGGAGTGTGAGAAAAACATCTCCTCTCTGTGCTGAAACAAACAGATAAATGCACTTTGCCCTCTCTCAGATCCTAATCGGCTCTAGAGGTCTGGGATTAAAAACCCCAAGCTAGAACTGTTATTTACAAGAGATGTCTCACGTTTTCCGTGTGTTCACCTCCTGGCTCAACCAGGGGACAGCAAGAGGGATGTTTCAGCACGTGAAAGGACAATGGCGTGGGTTTTGGTGTTAAAGAAATCCCATAACCTTTCCAACAGCCCTATTTTATTTTGAAGTGGCACAGAATAGATCACCAACATCTGTGATGACAGCAACAAGTAAAGGATGGGCTGGAAGCAGCAAGCAGTGGTTTTCTGTAAAGCAAGAAGGTTGGATGCTCATGGTTCCAGAGCTAATACATTACAGACAGGCTACCCAAACCTGATTTACACAGACAAATAATGAAGCATCTTTGTGTCAGACAAAGCTACTGCACAACAGCACCAGAAGTTATATGATGTCTGTGTAGCTTGTTTTGTTTTTCTCTCTCCTGTTTGAATCTCTGAAATGAGCTGTGGACTAAAGTGCTCTTTGGAGGTGCAGGATCAGGAATCACACTCCTTGCTCTCTTACTTTCCCTTTTTTGCCTGCCAGTGATTTTTCCTCTTCATAAGCTCCTTTTCCATCCTCGGTTTCCCAACACAGCCTTCTGAACAAAAAAATCCCCACAGCTTAGTAGTCTTCCCCTTGCTACACAAGCAAATATCTTGCTTGGTTAATCATTTATCTGCAGACTTCCTGTCACAACACCTCTTTGGTTATTTATCCCCTCCTAGCACTTTTATGAGATTTTATGTGTCTTTCCAAGCATGAAATAAGAACAGGCATTTCCAGGAAATATATGTTACAGACCAGTGGGACAGATATTCTCACTGGGGTTAGCAGCCCTATTCCATTTTGGACTCACTGTTTGCATGGTACCAAGGACAGATGGTTTTATTGCTATATTTTTTGTGGTGATGAAGGGGGTGGAACACCTCCCTGATGAGGAAAGACTGAGGGAGCTGGGTCTCTTGAGCTTGGAGAAAAGGAGACTGAGAGGTGGCCTCATTAATGTTTACAAATATGGAACAAATGAGTGTCAGGAGGATGGAGCCAGGCTCTTCTCAATGGCATCCAATGGCAGGACAAGGGGCAACAAGTGTGAGCTGGAACATAAGAGGTTTCACAACAATATGAAGGAACTGCTTCATGGTGAGGGTGACAGAGCACTGGAAGGGGCTGCGCTAGCAGGTTGTGGAGTCTCCTTCTCTGAAGATGTTTTAAACCCACCTGCACATGTTCCTGTGTGACCTGATCTAGGTGATCCTGCTGTGGCGGTTGGATTGGACTAGATGACCTTTTGAGGTCCTTTCTTCTAATCCCTAATGTTCTATGATTCTGTGATTCTATGATCCAGAAACTAGCCAAATGCACAGACCTCTGATATGTCTGTTTCCAAATGCATGCATGAACAGGCGTGTGAACACAAATGTGTGCACACAAGCACATGCACAGGTACACACACACTAAGGAACTCATGCACTCACTAGGATTAGCACATGCAAGTGCTTCACAACAGATAAACCTTTTAGTAACACTCAAAATTCTACAGCAAAACATTAAATTACTTCTGTTCCTTTGTGATAATATGCAGCTTGAAAAAGACAGAAAGACTTCTTATGAATCGTTGGGCAGGTGCCTAAAGGTGCTTCGTTAATTTTTCCTGGCAAAACAGGAGAATTCTAGCTTTTGGAGGAAAGTGAGAACAGAATATTAGGTCAGAGTTTAATAACTGACAGCCTGCATCCAGTTTGAGGAAGACTGCATAATAATAATAATAATGACTTGAAGCCTAACTATATTCCTAGTAAATTAGTATTTTTAAATTTACAATAACCCCTGGAAACTGAAACTTCTTGGATTTCATCTCTCTGCAGCTGAAAATGTCAAGTTACTGACTTCACTAAGACACTTTCAGTCCCAGTTGGAATTTCTGAAGGGAGCTGGCTTCCATATCCTGCAGCCATTCAGCAGCTTCTGTCATCTATTTATTTAAAACCCTTGGGAAATTTCAGCCCAGATTTCTATCAAAGAGTGATGAAGAGGGGAAGTACAACTTACAAATTGAGGAATAAAAGGTACTTCTCTCTAACTGAGGAAAGACACTGAACTGCACGCCAGAGTGATTTCCTTGTAGCTTAGGGAGACTTAAGATGTGGTTTCCAGAAGCAGCTCTCTCCCCTCGGTTTTAGGTCATCCATCGCAGCTTCAGTAGCAGTGGTGACCACAAGCCCAGGGGATCAGACTAAACCTGGTCTGAAACAAAAGCCTCAAACAGCAAATGGTGGACATAGGAGGAGCTCAGCAGGGGTGACATCACCACCCACTGCACCAAATTACTGGGTAATACAGACACAGCCATTGAACAGGCACACCTCTGACCCTGGCCTGATGAGCAAAGTCCTTCCTGAAGCAGCATCTACAAAGGCAGTGATTCCACGTGGCATTTAATAGATGCCTAGCATTAAATAAACAAGTAGAATCATTGATCAAATGATTTAAAAGCATTCAAGTGCTTTTGTGTCCTGAGACCAAGAGAAACTGCCAAAGCCTCTAGAAAATCTGGGTCTTTCCTTTGACTGAGAAACTTAACCCTTTCAAAAAAAATCTGGCTACTGACCCTGACTAGTGTCCTGCAAGTCCTGAGGTTGTTGTTTAATGAGAACATCTTTTCTTTGGTCACCACACATTTCTCTTCTTCTCCTTTCTGTTTACAAGTTACTGTGGCAGAAGCATTCTCTAAGCAGAGTGTTTGTTTGAAGGGACCATTTGAATTTCACATCAAATGTTTTTTACTACCTGGAAAATGAAACAGATCTAATTACTGCTTTTCATGATGAAATGTGAGGGAACAAGGTAGGGCTCGATTAGACGTGAGGAAAAACTTCTTCATGGAGATAGTGACCAGGCACTGGAATGGGCTGCCCAGGGTGGTGGCTGAGCCCCCGTCCTTGGATGTGTTGACAAGCCATCTGCATGAACATAAGTAATAGAGAGGCCAACCAAAGGAGCTGGCTAAGCACATGTGTTAAAGAACTTGAATCACAGAACATCAGGGATTGGAATGGACCTCGAAAGATCATCCAGTCCAATCCCCCTGCCACAGCAGGATCACCTAGACCAAGTTGCACAGGAACATATCCAGGTGGGTTTTAGACGTCTGCAGAGGAGGAGACCCCACAACCCCCTTGAGCAGCCTGTTCCAGTGCTCTGTTACCCTCACTGTGAAGAAGTTCCTTCTCCTATATATATGGAACCTCCTATGTTGTGTCTTGCCAAGAAGAAAAGTAAGCTTCTCAATTTGAGAATCCCCCAACCCTTTTCCTGTAAAACCTTATGCATGTTCTCCTTGTCAGAGAACAAATTCAAAACCCCCAGTAGTATGGACAGAAAACTTTAAATGTCCTTCTAAAGGCTATAAGTTAGGTCTTAAATATCTTACAGCACAGCCCATGAAAATTCTCCTATCAATCAGTTTGACTACGAGATTGTTTATGCCTTCCTGTTGGATTGAGGACTAACAACATTACAATTGCTGAGGGAACTAATTAGAGGATCTTATTCTTTCTCCAGACAGTGGGACTAGACACTGAGAATAAACGACTCCGTGGCCAGAAGAGACAGGCAGTGTTAGCTGATAGACATCGCTTCCTGCTTCGTTTCCCCTGCAAAACAGTAAGATGCTATTTTTTCCTCAGTCTTTACTGCAATCCATCTGTTGTAAGAGACAGAGGAGAAAAAACTGTCACAGTTCAGTATATCTGGAGTCTTGAGGAAATTAACTCTAGATCAGTCCAACTGTGAGGAGAGGGCATGTATGGAGGCAGCCCATGTCCACAGTCCAGGTCAGATGCAGTGGTGTCATGGTTTAGAAACCCAATAACAAAATTAAAGCAATTAATTGAGTTAATGTGCTAATGGGATGAAATAAAAACAATACAGGAGGGTTCAGAAAAACAGCACTGAACAACCTGTGGCCGACACCAGATGGATTGAACTTTATTTGCTGGCTCTCTTTGAGCCTGAGCATCCAGGTAGTTTTTGATTCAGTTCAGAGTATACTTATTCAAGACTTGTGCCAGAAGTTCCTGAAAGAGAATCATGTTGGGAAAAGTGTCAAAGGCTTTACTGAAGTCCAAGTAGACAATATCTACAGCCCTTCCCTCATTTGCTAAGTGGGTCACCTTGATGTAGAAGATCAAATTAGACAGGACCTGCCCTTCATACAGTTGTATTGACTGGGCCTGATCACCTAGCTGTCCTGTATGTGCCATGTGATGGCACTAAGAGTGACCTGCCCCATAGTCTTCTCAGACACTGGCATCAGAATGTAGTTTTCCAGATCCTCCTGCCAGCCCTTCTTGTAGACGGGCATCACATTTGCTGATGTCCAGTCAACTGGACCTCTCCTCCTTCTTCAAAAGCAAAGCAGACAGACCACAAGCTAAGATCATTCTGTGGGGTTTCAATGCCCAGGATCATATTGTTTTCCCTCTCTGTCTCAGTGCTTTTAGCCAGAGTTGGAAAAGAACAAAATAACCAGAGGGAGACAACAAATCTAATTACTATTAATCTATATTTATGACTAAATGGGAGTTGATCTCTTAAATATCAGCCTTTAGTCGCAGTGGTGTCTTCTGCTACTGCTTGTGCCAGTGAAGTCTCTTGTAACTGGTGTTTCTTATGTGTTTTAATTTCCAGAAGAGCAATTACCTTAATGTGGAAGTGATGCCATTAATGGCGTGAGCTATTCTGAAACAGGGACAGAGACAGGGAACGCATCTGCTTGTCAAAAAGTTGTTCAGCTTGCTCTATAACCCTAGAGCCTGCAAGTTCACTTGAAAAAAAACAACTCTTGTGTCTTTCCTGAAATTTAAGCTTTGTGCAGTCCACTGCACAAAAGCAGAAGAGACAGAGGAATCTCAGCCTGTGGTTGCATTATCAGTTTGCTTCCTCCTTCCTAGTGATGTTTGAGTACATAGGACAGTTTCAAAGCAAGTTTAAGGTAATCGGATAAGCCTCACAGCATCCAGTTTCTGTAGTTTTCAGAAGAAAAAAGTGGTGGAAGAGACACAAATAAATATCACTGGGTGAGAGGAAGGTTAAAGATTGATCTCAGCACAGATCGTGTATTGATGAATCTCCATCATGATTTGGATTGACCAATCTTAAGAAAAGCTTGGAGCAGAGAAAGCCAGCCTAAGAATCACAGAATATTAGGGATTGGAAATGGCCTCAAAAGATCATCTAGTCCAATCCCCCTGCCACAGCAGGATCACCTAGACCAAGTCACACAGGAAGACATCCAGGCTGGTCTCAAACATCTGCCAGAGCAGGACCACCTAGATCAAGAATGAGATGAAAGTCTGAAGGGAATAAGGTTTCATTAGTTCTGCTGCTCACAGAAGTGGTTTTTAGTTTTGCATAGCTCTCATCAGGTGCATTGCAAAGATGCAGTACTTCCCTCTCAGCTGAACATCAGAAGAAAGCAGCACTTTATCCTTTCCAGATCTCCCCATCTTTTCTTTCAGCTTGCTGAATGCACGTCGAGTGACTGTCAGCTGACAGACCTTTAAGCGTGATGGAGATGACCTTTGTTGAGTCACTTAACCTTTCTTTTCCATTTTAAAAACTGATGTAATAGTAATAATAATAATCTAATATGTACTTCACAGAGGTGGAAGGCTTAATTAATGCTTATGAAGTGCTTCGAGATGAGATCTGAGGATGAAAGCAACTGTGCAAGTGCAAAGTATTATTATATTTTTATTATAGCTTGTGGCTATATAATTGATTAAATATTCCAAACCTAATCCAACACAGACTCACTTCTGCACTATAAACCCTGATTATCTTCATGCACAGACAGCTGATACTTAACTTGTCCTGACAGCACTAACTGCATCAATGGACTCTTTCAATTACTATTTCTATGACCCAAGTGCTGACCTGATCCTCCATTGTCTTATTTGGCTTTAAATTCAAATTACTTCCTTCAGTCACCAATGAATGTTAAAAAATGCTGGGTTTGCTATTAAATCACATATTTAGGTGGTAGCTAACAGAGTGGTTGTATTTAATCAAGGAATTGCCTGGGTCCATACTAATATTAAAGTTTTCTGCTATGCCAACGCAAACCAGTGGAGGTTCTTTTGCCATCATAACTGCAGGAAGAGAGCTGAGGAAGAGAAGATAAATGCAGCAGACAAGGCAAACCAGTCCCTGCAAAATTTCTGAGACCCAGACAAAGGAGAGAAGTGAGTGGGGCAGCACCAGTGGTTTCAGGGCACAATGGAGACCAGTGCAACAACCACTGAACTAAAACAGGTTGAACTAAGTCCAGAACTGAGCCTTGTCCTCTGCCTGAAAGCAGCAGCCTGCTTGGAAATGGTGTGGTGATCACTAATACAAAGCTCATGGATCAGCCGTGCAAACACCTTGAGTGGTGACACTTAAGAAGGGCTTTCAAGGGAACTAAAGCTCCAGAGAAAGACAGCTAATGAAAAACTAATCAAAGTTGTAAGGGAAGGCAAATTTTAAGGCAAAGGGTGGCAGAATAAAAGCCCTTCCTGACAATTTATCCAGTTTGTTTAAACACTGAAGAGCTTTCACAGAGATTTATCTTAAGACAGCAGCAAACACAAACACATGAGGAAACTTGCCAGCAGCAAGCAGAGTTCCTGACCTAGGGGGCTTGCTGGTTTATGGGGATTTTTTAGTTCAATTAATCTCAGATTTTATCTGAGGTCTTGTTACTCCGATTCAAAACTTTCCTGGTGCCCTGTTGCCCTTTGTTGGGGCTCCCAGACACTATTTCAGCTGCCCAAATGTTGGCTGAAAGGGAGTGAGGAGCTGTTTGCCAATGGCAAACAGTCCTCGTACCCTGAGAAATCCTCAATCCTAACTGAAGGCAGAAAGTCTGAGTGCGCACAGGCTGTCATCCTCGGCCATAACAATGTGAAAAGGAGGCAGGGGTTTGCTGGGGAGGGGGCTTCATGAGCAACTAGTTTCCATGGCACCTTGCTTCTTGTGCTGCATCGTGCTGCGATCCTTGTTAAGAAGAACCTACTCACAAAGATCTGCACTGAGGATGAGGAAAAGTACCAAAAAGTGGTGTCTCACCAGGCAGTGCTAGCTGCAGAGACACTCGTTCGATTTACTGCATCCTCCTGGCCTTTCACAGCACCGATCTGCCAGTCTCACAGACAATTATTTCAGGGTTAAAGAGATGCAGAAAAGGCTACAGTTTGTGCTGTGTGTCTTCAAGGCAGACAACTGAGATCTTAAAGAACACATGGTAAACATTTCCTGACTCTACATGCCCCCTCAGACAACTAGATTTAAGCTGTGTATCATTAGGCATCCTTTTATTGAATTTCCTAGTGTCAGTGGATGAAAAGATTCAGTTTTTAATCAAGTCTATAGGTACCCAATCCCTCTTTTTTAATGCCTTCCTTTTCCTCAGAGGATCTGGTAAATATCCCTATATCTGGTAAATATCACTATATCCTCTGCTGTTCAAAGACAATTCCACTTCATTATCTCCAGACTAAATTGTCAAAGAGAAGTGTCCTATGAATGATGGAATTCCAATACTTAAGCACAAAATCTGAAGTTTCAAGTTAGAAAGAGTGCAGCAATAGATAAGAGATTTGGGCTACCTGCCTCTTACTCTGTGTGAGTTATCCTTTCCTTGGCCTCCCTTGCAGAAGAGGACATGACCCCTTCCAGAAGGACACGGGCAGACCTGTGGTTATAGTCTGCAGCAGCTGAGGCTTTGCAAGCTGGGGGGTTTCAAGGAAGTGTTGCAGTTAATGGCCAAAACCAAACTCGAGTCTTGACCCTGCTGGGAGGAAATTTTACTGGTCTGACCAGATGTCTCAGATGTAGAATAGCTCCTCCAGGAAACTGCAGGGAGCTTTCCAGGTGCCCATGGACCTCAGTACTCAATCATTCCCAGATGCATACCTCACTAAATGTCCCACCTTGTTAAGAATGAGCTCTTCACAGTGTTTCTCTTTGGTGTAGGTATGAGAAAACAGGCCTGCAAGGGAATTCCTACAGGTGTTCCAGCCTCCTATTTGCAGATTTGCTGTATGAGAGAGGAGGTGTGTCAGAATTAGGGCAGGTAGGCTCTTTGTAGGCACACCAAACAGAGCACATCATTCTGCAGACTAGGTGCTACTCCTGCAGTGGAACATCCACGGCTGAACTACAACTGGTATGAACCTGACATGTGCTGCCCTGTTGGCTTCCAACTCATTGACATCTTTAACTAGGAATTGGAGGGACCTGCATATTTTTCAATTGGCAATTGAAACCGATAATGAAGGTCTTGCTTTGAAAGCATTTTTAACTGACAACTTGTTTTCTAGAGGCAATCTGACTTCAGACACCAATGCAAAGACAAAAACCATCAGTGCCAACAAGAATTAACAGTGTCTGGGAAAAGCAAACCAGTCCCAATTTTACAGTATCTAAAATACAATAAAGCACAGTGTGTTAAAAAGAACACTGCAGCAGCCAGTCCGGAGGCTTCAATCGGAGACTTGACAACGCAGCGTCTTCATTTATATTGATGCATAGTTTTGCTTAATATATAGAGACTTAGTTTATTAGGTAAGAAGATCTCCCTGTTTATAATGTTGGCCATTTTGGTCCCATGTCTCATTAAAAGGAAATGCTTGGAAAAATTAACCTGATAACATCTGGATTCAGTATTTGCGGTGACAAGCTTGGTTAATGGTCCCCTTTTGGGACAAACAGGCAGACAAAACACCATGAGCCCGCCCAGGATGGCTGAAGCCCAAGGTATTTTGAAATAGGAGGCAGCAATAAACCTTTAATTGGTGTTGAAAAATAAACCATGAAGAGAAGAATAAATAATAAATATGTCCTGTGGCAGCACAGCAAGAGGCTGCTTGTTTGTCTGCTTCCTTCTCAAGAGGGACGGTACATCGTGTTCTCCCTGCACAAGTTCCGGACAACTTTGTTTGGACTGAGAAGTGTAAATCCACGTTTCTAAAACAAATCTATCTAAATATTTTTATATTAACAGCAGCACAAGGAAGCCCGACGTGTCTGCACTTTCTACATATCAGTGAAGTGTTATTGTTATTGCTACTATTAATTACCACTGCTATTATTACCAGTGACAGCAGAAGACTGGCCACGAGCACTGCAGCCCACCCCTACAGTGCCAGACAATAATCTGCTCCAAGCAGGCTGCAGCATATAGGTTGAGCAGAAAAGGTTGTCCTCACTGTAAAGAGGAGATGGCTTGTGTAAAATTAGTACCCAAGTTATTTACAAATCCACAGACTTCAATAAAAAATTAAGACAGAATCCTCTTACTGCCCAGTGCTGGTAGACAGCTGGCTGAATATGAGCCAGCAGGTTTCCCAGGTGACCAAGAAGGCCAACAGGATCCTGGCTTGGATCAGGAACAGCGTGGTCAGCAGGAGAAGGGAAGTTATCCTGCCCTTGTACTTGGCCCTTGTGAGACATCACCTCGAGTGCTGGGTTCACTTCTGGGCCCCTCATTATAGGAAAGACTTTGAGATGCTAGAACATGTCCAGAGGAAAGTTACCAGTCTCATGAGGGTTTGGAGAATCAATCATGAGGAAAGACTGAGGAAACTGGGCAGGTTTAGTTTGCAGAAGAGGAGTCTGAGGGGGACCTAATTGCCCTCTACAACTACCTGAATGGAGGAGGTAGAGAGATGGGTATTGGTCTCTTCTCCTTAGTAACTAATGACAAAAGCAGAGGAAATGGTTTGAAGTTGAGACAGGGGAGGTTTGGACTGGATATTAGGAAGAAATACTTGCCAGAAAGAGTGGTTGGCCACTGGAACAGTTCTTACTGGTGAGGTGGTGGAGTCACCATCCCTGGAGGTTTTTAAGAAACATGTAGACACGGTGCCATGGTGCTTCATGCCCTGCTGTAGTGGCAGGTGGTTGGGAGGTTAGTACTTTGAGCCAAAGTACTTAATTTGCTTTGACAATTAAAAAAACCCCCAAATTTAGTGTATCTACCCAAGAAGCCAAAAGTTAAAATCAAATCTAACTCTTCAGTAGAGTGTTTAGGTTCCCTATTACATCAAAGTAATAGCACTTGGTGGTCAACTAATTTTTAAGTCACAACATCTTCACAGGAGCATCATGCAGGTAATCCAGTTTGTGTGGTAGAAAGCGATGGAGAGAAAGTTTGGATGGAGAAAAGATCACAAAAGTGTGTTTATCTCTTTGCTTTCCTTAAAGCCAT
Source organism: Rhinopomastus cyanomelas (assembly GCA_013400115.1). Lineage (NCBI taxonomy): Eukaryota > Metazoa > Chordata > Aves > Bucerotiformes > Rhinopomastidae > Rhinopomastus > Rhinopomastus cyanomelas. The sequence continues at coordinate 502,083 of VXBP01005385.1, read as the reverse complement.
CTTTTCTTTTCAGTTATGGAAGTTCATCTGTTTCATGGACAAGTAAAAATCTATCTCCTTTATTGAAAAAGCAGTAAGATAAATAATTTATTCTAAATGTAACAGGCAAAAAAATTAAGAAAAATAATTTATTAGAGATGGCTGGATCTTTGGAACAAAGACTTGAAACACATGCTGATTTTTCCAATTAAATACTTAGCAAAATGTTTCCTCTATGACTATTATTTTTCATGCCTCACGAAAAACATTACACCATTAAAATTTTAAGATTCTTAAAATGATTATTGGATGTGATTAGCAGGAGGAAAAAAATCCATAATCATTTGACTTAGTTTCTTAATAGTGTTCACGAGGAATGTTTGCAGGTAAAGATTATGAAAAAGTTCTGATGAAATGAAAATTGGCCCTAAACTATTCACAGGAGAACTTGTTTGTGTGAGTAGGGTAAAGGTCCTTTATTTAATGGTTTCTTCCAGCTTTAGCAGGTAATACAATTCTGTCTGTTTTGTTAAGAGTGATTCCAATCTTCCATGGTATCTTGAATGGTTACTACAGAATCACAGAACTCGGGGATTGGAAGGGACCCTGAAAGATCATCCAGTCCAATCCCCCCACCACAGAAGGATCACCTAGACCAAGTTGCACAGGAACAAGTCCAGGTCAGTCTTAAACATCTTCAGAGAAGGAAACTCCACAACCAATCTGGGTAGCCCCTTCCAGTGCTCCATCATCCTCACTGAGAAGTTCCTTCTCATATTGATGTGAAACCTCCTCTGTTCCAACTTCAACCAATTACCTCTTGTCCTATCATAAGATGACATTGAGAAGAGCCTGGCTGTATCCTGACATCCATCTTTCATACATTTATCGACACTAACAAAGTCACCCCTCAGTCTCCTTATTTCCAAGCTCAAGAGACTCAGCTCCCTCAGCCTTTTCTCAAGAGGGAGATGTTCCACTCCATCATCTTTGTGGCTTTGTGCCACACAGTAATTATAAGGATCAATAATGTCTCTCCTCAGCATCCTTTCTTTTTTGAAATCACCTCAGCTACTCTTCATGAAGTTTGTTCTCCAGACCCTTTACCAACCTTGTTGCCCTTCTTTTGACTTGATCCGTGACCTAAATACATGTCCTCATTGAGGTGCCAAAACTGAACACAGTACTCAAGGTGTGGCCTCAGCAGTGCTGAGTACAGGGCAACAAGCACTTTCCCACTCCTGCTGGCCATACTGTTTCTCATACATGCCAGGGTGCCCCTGGCTCATATTCACCTGGCTATCGATCGATACTGCCAAGATATTTTTTAAGGGGCAGTTTTCCAGTCAATCTTCCTCAAGTCAATAGTGTTGCATTGGCTTGTTGTGACCCAAGTAGAGGATCTGCCACTTGGCCTTGCTGAAGTTCATACAATTGGCCTCAACCCATCAATCCAGCCTGTCCAGATCCCTCTGTAAAGACTCCCTGTCATCAAGCAGAGGGACAAACCTGCCTAACTTGCTGTCATTTGGAAACTTACTGAGAGTGTGCTCAATCACCTCATCCAGGTCACTAATTTTAAAGGGAACAGGGCCAAGTACTGCACCCTGGAGAAACATCAAATATGCCTGAAGGAGGGCTTGGGTTTTCCTCACTTTTAATCTGTAGATCTGCCCTGTGTCCCTGCAGTTTGCAGGGATGAGTGTATATAGACACCTGGGTTTCTGTCAGCAAATAACCTTAATGACAGTTTGGTAGCCTTGATTCAATTTTTTATGTCCTTACAGAGTAACAGCTGCTATTCCTCAGTGATCACCGAGATTTCAGAGTTATGTGTTTGTTTGTCTTTGGTTGCTCTTCCTAGTTAAAAAATAACTGTTAAAACAATCTCCACTTATACAAAAAAAGCATGAAAAATGCTATAAACGTATTAACCATCTGTAGAGAAAGAGGCAATAAAGAAACATCCACAGCTATTTCCAGATCTCCCCTCTCTATTACCCTAAAGCCAATAACGATGAGCAATTCAACGTGGATAGTATTATGGTCGACTAGAAACAGCTGTTCATAGGAGATGAATCAGATTTTAAACAGATATAAATCAGATAAATTTCATTACTTCAGCAGAGTGATGCTGACAGCCTCCGAAGATTTGGGCTGCTGCGCTTCTTGTCTGGTGTGTTTTCCTTACAACTTCCTTTTTCAATAGCTTGTAAATGACTCACACAGTGAAGAGAGGAGGGAGTAGCAGTCAGCTGGTTTTGCTGGACAGATTTTGTGCCAAAGCTATTACCATGAACGGTCTGCGTCAGTGAATTCGGGGGGAGCTAATTTCAAGGAGTTACTACTGATGTCAGGCTGTTTTTACCACGTCCCAAGAAGTAAGGGCACCTCCCCGTAAGCCCTGCAGCAGAGTTTCAAGCTATCATTTAAATGAAATGCCAACAGATGTGGAAGGATAATGATGATTGTGAGGAATATGTAACGTAAGAGAATGCGGCAAAGTGGAGATGCTCCTTGTCACTCAAAGCCGAAGGCTCGCCAAACCACAACGCAGAAATGGGGTCTGTTTTCACAGCAGACATCAATTTAAAACAGCCACCCATGTGCTCTCGCATCCAATTCATCAGTTTGGAATTGCTTAGAGTGTCAGTGTGAACACCACAAAGCATTGCCATCAGCAGTGACATATATCTGGTTTATAATTCTCTATTATAACCCTGTGATAGGATTAAAGAGATCTTTCCAACGTGCCATTTGTGTTTGCACCAGGCTGGATACTTGCAAATGATAACGAGTACCTCAAATGTTTAGGTCAGTTCTGAGAACAGCATTTCAGCATCAGATTTGATTCTTTGGGTTTAGTTTGTGCTTCAGACATGTGTCAAGCCTTCTGCAGGGGTTGGTCCCAAGGGTAGGATGGCTCCACCCGTAAAGTAAGCGTAAGTTTTCAGGCCTTTGGAGGAAGCAGGCTCCAGCTCAGTAAAGCATTTCAGCATTTCCTCGATAATGGGGACAATCAACCTGGTTTTCACAGCAATGAGTCAGATCTCACAAATCAATGACATTCATCCACAAAGTGCCGTGAATAAATGTGATCGGCTTGATAGACTACAGAGGGATTTGTCTGATGGCTTCTCCCCAGAAAGCTAATGTAGAAACTAAAATTTCAGGAAAAGAGGAAAATAATCTAAGATTTAACAACTGATTACAGGCTGGGAATGAACAGGAAGAGTGAGCCCCTTTCTGAGTTTTCACAGAGGCTGGATATTGCCAGTCGAGCCCCAGAGGGACCCATGTTGGAGCCCAAGTGTTATCTTGCTTCTACAGTCTTCTGGCAAAACGAGTGTGGAATGAGGTGGCCAAATCTGATGACACTAAGTTAAGTGAGGCTATAGAATCACCATGTGGAGTAGCAGAACCACCTCTCAGTACTAAGAGACTGGGCAATGAAATGGCAGGAGAAATCGGATGCTGATAAAAATCACAGACAGACAAATCCTGCCCTAAATAGACATTGACAGACTCTGAACTGTCTGTGGGGAAAAAACACTCAGATAATTTTGTGAGAATGGCAGTCTGTTACTCAGAAGTGAGTAAAGAGAAGAAATTACTAGGAGAGAAATGGAAAAGGAAGGAGAAAACATTGTGTCACACTATAAATTCAGAGTGTACCCAAATCATGAAGAGCAAATGCATTTCTAGTTGCAGCAGCTTTAAGAATTTATGCTGCAGAACTAGAGAAGGTGCAGGCTTCACTGTCAGATCATCCCTATGGCCTCCTCAGAACTTGTTCCAAGAGGTCTGCACCCCTCTTATGTTGAGGGTGCAGAGCTGGACACAGGACTTCAGGTGAGGTCTCACCAGGGCAGAGCAGAGGGGCAGAATCCCCTCTCTTGATCTGCTGGTCACACTTCAGTTGCTGCAGCCCAGGATGCAGTTGACCTTCTGCAGTTGCACACTGATGGCTCATGTCCAGCTTTTCCTCCACTGGTACCCCCAGGTCTTTTTCCACACTGCTGTTCTCAAGTGTGTCCTCCCACAGTCTGGACTCAGATCTCCAGTTGCCTCAGCCAAGGTGAAGGACCCTGCATTTGGCCTTGTTGAACCTCATGAAGTTCATCTTGGCCCACTTCTCCAGCCTGTTCAGGTCCCTCTGGATGGAACCCATTTCTGGTGTTTGAGATCTACCACTAATTAGAGAAGGAAATATAATGGATGTATTCTGAAAACCAGCTTGGCAGGACACGTTACTTCATTTCCCAAGCTGATGCTTTTGTGGCCACTACTGAAATAGCTACTAGGTATGAAGAACTAGTAAAAGAATCCACGAAAGCAGTGTAATGCTGTTAGAAAAATCATCCCACTACAATAACAAGAGATGACTTTACACTTAGCTTAAGTCCATGGCTCAGCTCTGCAAGATGACAAGGTTATGGTTTCTTGATTTACAAACCTACTCCCCGTGTGTATTCTAAGCTGTCTTTATTTTAGTGACAGAAGTTATCACTCTTTAAACACTGGTGACACTGCCCAGACACAAGGAAACTTGGATTTTTCTCCTAACAATTCTCTTGGTGATAGATTTGTTAACTAATTTTAAACAAAGAGGGTAAGAGTCTGCCTTCAATTATGAACAGACAGGATTACACCAGTTTTATGGCACATGGAATCGTTATTGCTGGTGGCTATGAACAAGCTAGACAAAAAGCAGCTGGGATTTTAAAGCCCAGGTTGTTTGTAGAGCTGACAGTTAGAACAATCTTCTCTTTTTTCCCCCCCTCCAACTGGACAAGTTGCTATGGGAGCTACTAGGAGATAAACATGAGCCATAGGTTGAAGCTTTTTTTTAAAGGCAGGTTTGAAGACCAAAGAAAATTTTAAAATGGAAATGAAAGAAGAGTCTCCTAGGATGCAGCCAACCATCAAACTCACCCTGATATAAAAACCTGCTATCTGAGCTGCTGTTACTTTTGGTCACTACATGGTCGACCCTAAAGACCATCCAGAAGACAACTACGGGCATTTGTAGAACTTCCTTGACCCCAGGAAACCCAAAGAGTCCTGAAAGTGCAGTATCTAAAGCAAATGGTACTTCCAAAGAAACACTATACTTTCCCATTAGAAGAAAATGAATTTAATCAAATTACAGGAGTTAGGAGCCCCTTCTCGCTATTCCTCACTTTTCCATTCTACTTTCTCATTTGACTCAAAGCCAACAAAATACTTCAAACTCTCCCCCCACATATTTCCTTGGTATTAAGATACAGACCTCACTTGTTGCTGAATAATTTGCTAATCATAGAGTCACAGAACATGAGGGATTGGAAGGGACCTTGAAAGATCATCCAGTCCAATCCTCCCATCACAGCAGGATGCTCTAGACCAAGTCACATAGGAACACATCCAGGTGGGTTTTAAACATTTCCAGAGAAGGAGACTCCACAACCTCCCTGGGCAACCCCTTCCAATGCTCTGTCATCCTCATCTTGAAGTTCCTTCTCATATTGATGTGGAACCTCCTCTGTTCCAGCTCACACCCACTGCCCCTTGTCCTATCATTAGATGACACTGAGCAGAGCCTGGCTCCATCCTCCTGACACCCACCTTTCGCACACTTATAGACATTAATGAGGTCACCGCTCAGTCTACTTTTTTCACTCTATATTACTAACAGAATATTTCCCCCTTAACATATGATTTCATTTATGTTAGAATTTATTAGTTCACAGAGACATAATTATTTTTTTAAGGTTATTTTGATTACCCTTCAGAAAGTTCACGCATGATTATTTGTCACTGTCCTTAATGAACACAGGTCGCTGAAAACTTAGGCTGTGTCTACAAAGTAGCACTGAAAGCTTCATTAGCTCTGAGTCCAAAGGAAGGAAAAGTATATTTATCAAAGCACAGAACAAATCTGAGGCAGCTATTCTGCTGTCAGCACACAATCTACACTCCCTGCTGTTGTACAGTTCTCAGACATCACGCTGTGTTGCCAAGTATCAACAGTCAAAACTTTCTAGTGTCACATCAGTCTGATTTTACTCCCTGACTCAGTAGCTTTACTTCCAGGATTTATTTCTGTAATTCAACTTTCAACTCAATGAAAAGAAGTTGAGTTTTATACGTAGTGCTTGTACAGTATTAAATCCCATTTAAGCCCCTTGTGTAATAATTTATGGGCATCTGAATTTAAAAAAGCTATTCAGATTCCAAATCCAGTCTCTCTAGATAGCAGATGTTCAGCAGATGTTTCCAGAGAAAAATCATTATTTAGCTCGTTTCAGAAAGTTTACTCTTAAAATGCTCATTCAAGATGTCTATCACATGGAAGATTAGTTTAAAGACCCAGTAACAACAGATTAGTGAAACCCTTGTTGTCTGAAAAGAGAAATGTTTGTTTCAAGTGTTCACAGAACATTATGGATTGGAAGGGACCTCAGAAGATCATCCAGTCCAATCCACATGCTGCAGCAGGATCATCTAGACCAAGTCGCACAGGAACACGTCCAGGCAGGTTTTAAACATCTCCAGTGAAGGAGACTCCACAACCTCCCTGAGCAGCCTGTTTTCACACTGCACTTTCAGCCAGAGTCACTGTCATTCTGCCTATAACAGGATGGGCACACGCTTGGCATTCTCTAACCAAGAGGTATTTCATGGTCCTGTGTTGGCAACTTTGAACTCTGTGCTTCCCTGCAGAGATGAAATTAAATTTAGCACCGAGGTGCAGAGCACATGTGGTCCTATTTGAAGTCTGAGAACCCTTTAGGAAAGACAAGAAGTCAGAGAGCACAGCGTTTGTTTAGCATGCACAGCTAAGAATTAACATATTTACCTCTTAAGTAACATCACTTGAACCCTACATTTATACCCATTTCCATACTTTTAGTATTTATATCTGATGGGGGCATCTGTAAGACCACCTGCAAGAAGTTTAAGCACCTACAGAATAAGCTGTGCTTATTTAAACAGAAGCTCACTGAAGACTTTCAATAGCAGCAGACAATATAAAAGGAGAAGATTCAACCTGTTCATTTAAAAAACAAAATAGAAGAGAACACCCTTGCCTGTGAATTGAGCCTGCATTGCTGAAGGCTTTTCCAGCCCACATCTATTCTCCTCCTGTTTGTAGGGCCAAGAAGAACTTGAAAGAAAAGGTAGTGAGGCAGAAGGATACTGCCCGCATACTGCACGAGTGTGTGTCTCAGCCCGAGTTAGAACAGAAGCAATTCCTCTCAGGGATTTTACTTCTCAGCTCAGCCTCTTCTAACTGCACTTTCTGAAGTTAGTGGCAGGTTTTTGCGGATGGTGTCTGCTTCTAGAAGCGATAACACTTGATGTTTACAGTTACTACCCCGGAGTGGTGTGCAGAAAGGCTCTTGTTTATACTTATTCCTGTCAAGACTGAGGTTGCTGCTAAATCTTGTGTAATGTGTTGAGGGTGAAGTAAGTGAGAGGCTGCACCTGCAGGAAGGAGCAGACAGGACAGATCACCTTCAACTGACCAGCAAGTTGTTCCATTCCATAGAGGTCATATTCAATACAAAGCTGAGGTATCACAATGGCCAAACTCTCTTCTTCAGTGGCCAGTGCCTTCATTCTCAACCTGTATGTCACCAGCTGATCGATTGATCAGGTCCAAGACAAACTTAACTCATTAACACTTCTCTGTTGATCTCCAAGGTTCCAAATTCCCAATCTTTCCTCCAGCACCACAGTTCCAAGACAGAAGCTGGCTGCTAGTGGCGTGCTCAGTCCAGTGGCACCAGCTTTTCTCCAAAAAAAGAGGCTCCACCAACAGGAAACTAGTCATACCACTTTTTCACTTCAGCGAAACAGGTTTATTTTCAGTTCTGGCCAGAACTGAAGCTGGGGAGAGCTTGGAATTCCAGGCTGCTACCCAGTCCCTCAGGCTCTAAATCCTGTCAGACTCAAACTGTAACACCCTACCCCTCATCTCTGCAAACAACATATTTAGTAATTACGATTAAAATCTACATAAATCACATCAACACAAAGAGACCTCCCACACCAAAGTTAAAATTATTTCAACACATTATCCAAGGGGCTCAAATTGCTCAGTTTAGCCATAAACTTGGGCTGCAGAAAGCTCTTACAGCTTATTAATTAGAGCTTTTCAAACACCGCTTCTCCCATCACAGAACCACAACTCCACGCTGAAACCACCACATTCCAATCTCAGCCTCTCCAACACTTTTAAGACAATAGGAAAAGCACAAATAGCAGAGGACCCCACCCCTCCTCCCTCCTGCATGGTGCAGGACAAAGGCGCATTTTCAAATCTGGTTCCAATTTTCACCTGTTTCTTCTCCAAGATTATCTCAACCACACACTGGAACCCCATTAATGTTACTGGATGATCAATCAATCAGGTCCAAACTGAGATTAGCTAATTTAGTTTTTCTGCTAATGAGCCAAAACAAAAGAAAGAGGGTTCCAAACCACTTGTAAAGTCACAGGCAAAAAAAGTAATGCAAAGACTTGATTGATTTGGGGAAAACCAGTGAAACATTTTACTCATACATCTTAAAATCCCCAATACCAAAACATATATAGATATATGTTATTGATCTCAGTATAAGTGATTTTATCTATCTATATAAAATACATATATACAAACACACGTGTATGTATCTATACATCACTATATACATCTCAATACTTCTGTCAATCACTTCTTGTATAACTGGGCCAATCTGTCTTATGTCCTACCCCTTGGACTTTTCAATTAAGCGAAGCAACCTGCAGAGTGTCAGCACTGCCGGCACCAAACATCAGGCTTATACAGGCCAACCTTTCTGCATTCTTTCCCACCATTTTTCTTCTTTTCACAGAATCGCAGAACATTAGGAATTGGAAGGGGCCCTGAAAGATCATCTAGCCCAGTCCCCCTGCCACAGCAGGATCCCTTACATCAAATCACACAGGAACACGTCCAGGCGGGTTTTAAACGTCTCCAGAGAAGCAGACTCCACAATCCCCCTGGGCAGCCCCTTCCAAGGCTCTGTCACCCTCACTGGGAAGGAGTTCCTTCTGATATGCATATGGAACCTCCTATGTTAATGCATAAACCTTACTTCTCTAGGATTACACTGAGATACACAGTGTTGCTACGTGAAGGAACAGTCAGAAATGGTGCCTTCGTGCTTTGGGGGTTTTTTTGGGAGGTATTTGTTGGATTCTTCCAAGGGTCATCCCTTCAAAATTCAGACTCAGTGGTGAAATAAGGTCTAAACAGTCAGAAGCCTTTAAACTTACGTCCATTGCAAGACACTCTGGAGCAAACAGCTAAAAAGTTATGATCAGTTGATTCTGGTTTATGTAATCAACGTCAAGTGCTGAGAGCATCGGATAAAAGCTGAAGTTGTGCTCCTTGGTGTAACTCACTTTATTGTGAGCCAGGGTGCATAACTTGAGCTGTTCAGCCACGCTCATGCAACCTGATCCTGTGATGATGTTTATGCTTACAGCAAAATGGAAATACTCTTTCAAAGATCAGAGCACAGATGATTCACGGAATAAACCAACTTGAGGGGAACCGTGGAGAAATCGTTTTGGAGCTTTCACGTAATGCTCTAACTTTGATCACAGAGATCAGACTGTTCTACTGGAAAAGCAACTGGGAATAGTTTAAAGTATTGCTTTTAAGAACAAGGGAAAGAACAACCCTCCCATAACATCTACTTGAAAGCATATTTTGGGGGAAAGTATCACAAATGATAGCTGATGACAAACCCTTTAATTAACATCCTGTATCTACTTTGGTATGCAGCAGCAAATTCAGCAGTGTTCATGTATTTAAGATGTTCAAATATGAATTAAGGAAGAGCTTATTATTAACAGAACAGAAAGGGTGAAGAGGGAATGGTTGAACTGGGATTAGCTGGAGTACATTCTCCAGTGTACATCAGGATGCAAATAAAAACCCACCTGGAGATGTTCCTGTGTGTCTTGATCTAGGTGATCCTAGACCACAGCAGTGGCAGGGGGATTGGACTGGATGGTCTTTCGGGGTCCCTTCCAATCCTGTTTAAAACCCACCTGGATGTGCTCCTGTGCAATTTGATATAGGGGATCCTGCTGTGGCAGGGGGATTGGACTGGATGATCTTTCGGGGTCTCTTCCAATCCCTAATGTTCTGCGATTCTGTGATTCATCAGTTTCACAGCTAACTGACTCTTATGGTACCAGATCCTCCTCCTGTTCAGCAATAGAAATGGGACATATCTTCTTGGTGCTAAGTCAAGATTCATGACTGTTCAACCTCCAAGTGGGCATGAAGTTTTGACATATCAGAAACAACTTCTTGAACAAATCTCTACCCCACCTCAATGACCATATATATGAGGCATGCTCTGGGCTCTGTTGAGGTTGCCTTTCCAAGAACTGCAGGGCATAAATAAAGTCCTTAGTCAAGGAACTCCTTAGAGGACAGTCCAACCCTAAAAGTTTGTCTGAAGTTTTGGGATAGAAGATCTGATAAGACACATTTCTTCTGCCCTCTTACTCCAGAAGCAAACAAGTGTAATTACCTCTTGTTCTCAGGCGTCTAGAAATACTGCCTATAAACAGAGCCCAAGTCAAGTTGTACTACTTTCTGTCAAAAAAGCAAGCACTCTCTTCAACATCTTGTCTAGTAAGCACACACGAAAGCAAAACACTATGAAAGCAGCTTTCTTCTCTCCTCTGAGCTGACAGAGGCAGAAATCATAGAATCAGTAGGGATTGGAAGGGACCTCAGAAGATCATCCAGTCCAATCCCCCTGCCACAGCAGGATCACCTAGACCAAGTCACACAGGAACATGTCCAGGCAGGTCTTAAACATCTCCAGTGAAGGAGACTCCACAGTCACCCTGGGCAGCCTGTTCCAGTGCTCATCACAAAGCCCATGTCACAGATGATATCTGCATTCCTGAGCCTAGTACTGGATAGACGCAGAACTCAACAACAAAAGACCGAGTTGTTTCATATACAATTGGCAAGGTGCTACAACTCCTCTGGCTAGTGATTGCCCCAAGAACTTTTCTACTGCTGGGGGCAGCAGAGACAAAGCACATGTCAACCATGCCCTGCCTCTGACTTTCTCAAGATAGTCATCTCTATTATAGACCAGCACATGAGAGATGGCATCAGCACCATTCCTCCAGGCCACCAGCTAGTGAACTCTGTATGTTGGAGAGCATCTGGTATAGAGGATCGGAGCAAGGAGAATGAGAGGAGCCATGAACACGCTGTCTCACCATCCCCTCCTGGGAATAATTAGCACTGGGGAAAATGGGGCCATGTGTTTTGCCATGAGAAGTTAATTGCTCAGGCTGTCTGAGGGAGGAACCATGTATAATTTAAACTGTTTCTATTCCTTTGCTTTCAACAAGTTTCGGTTCCACTGCTTTAGAGAGGCACAGAACACTTCAGATTTGTGAGGATTTGCATTTTTTTTTAGAGAAGTTAATGTTTCTGCTAAGCATTTAGAAAGTATCCAGCTGCTAAAAGCCTTTAATTGGTGAGCCTGCACTTCTCCAGCCCCTAGGGGCTGGCAACAAATAATCTTGTCTTACAGGAGTACCAACAATAACTGTGGAAGTTATTGAAGCCAAGGTGAAAACAGATAACTGTGACTTACTAGAACAATTAATTTCAGGGACTAAGCCCAACTTGTTCTGTGAAACTGCAATAGGACATTGAGAACTTCAAGTGCTGCCAACGAATGATTTTGCTGCTCACACTGTTTTCCATTGCTTCATCAGCACCCAGGCTATCAAGAACCATATCCCCAGTAACCCCAAGAACTTACCTGGAACGCTGCAACTTATCTCCCTTCATTAACTCCAGTAATGTGTTCAGCTCTAGGCTCCTCACCACACGAGGTCCATTGTGGAACTGGAGAAGCTCCAGCAAAGAGCAACACCACTAATGAAGGATCTGGAGAACAAGCTTTATTGAAAACAGCTGAGGGAGCTGGGGCTATTTAGTCTGAGGAAACTGAAAGTGTTGGGAGATCTTATTGCTGTCTGTAACCACCTGAAAGGAATTTGTGAGAGAGGTGAGTGCTGGTCTCTTCTCTCAAGTACCAAGTGGAAGCATGAGAAGAAATGGCATCAAGTTGTTCCCAGGGAAGTTTAGTTTAGGCATTAGTAAAAATTTATTCACTGAGGGATCATCAAGCACTGAAACAGGCTGCCTAGGGTTGGTTGTGTTTAAGAGTCAAGTGAGCTTAACAACACATGGAGAGGGAAACAGGGTCCACTGTGCAGGAACTCATTTGCAAGAAGGATGATTCCTGCCCATATTCAGAACATGCTAAAAAATTGAACTGAAGGCAGGGGGTATTCTCTTCAGAGAAAGAGAGAGAAAGAAAAAGAATTGATTTGCTAAAAACAATAACTAAACCTCCCAGGACTGTTACTCCCTTCTTTCCCCTCTTCCCTGTCTGTTTTAATTGTTGTTTTGCAAGTAATTCACCATACAGCTGTAGTGTGATGAACTTGTAACAACTCCCCATCACTTTGTGGTCAGAGAGTCAAATCCTGGCTCTGTTAAAGAGAAATGCCACTGATTGAAGGGCTGGGGAGGAGGCAGAGTTGGCTACCAAGCTGGTAAAGAATTTGAAACAGGTGTCATATGAGGAACACCTGAGGGATCTGAGGCTTTTTAGCCTGGAGGAGAGGAGAGGGAGGGGAGGCTTTCTTGTCCTCTACAACTACTTGAAAGGAGGTTGTAGAGAGTTGGGGGTTGGTCAGTTCTCCCTGGTGTCCAAGAATGGGAGGAGGGGAAATGGCCTTAAGCTGTGCCAGGGGAGGTTCAGGCTGAATGTGAGGAGGAACTTCTTTCCTGAAACAGTTGTAAGGCACAGGAACAGCCTGCCCAGGGAAGTGGCTGAGTCCCCGTCCTTGGAGGCGTCTAAGAGAAAGGTAAGTTGTGCTGGGGGACAGGGTGGTTTTGTGGTGCTGGAAAAGTTTGGGCTCAATGATCTTGTTGGTCACTTCCAACTGAAACTGTTCTATGATTCTTCAGTTCTACTGCACAGTCCAGGGTAGTTTGCCTTTCATTTTTCCCTCCTGTCCCTACTAAAGCAGGACTCAACATGAGCTGAGTCTTCACAGCACCTTCTCTGTACCTATTACTAATAGACTCCATTACAGTGGTTGTACCTGACATACCAAACGGTGGCTGGCAATGCCAAGGGTTCCCGTGGCTGGCACACGACAAGCCAGAATTACAGAAACAACCTCTTTTTCTCCCTGCTTTGGCATATCTAATCAGTTCTGCCACATTTCCTACCTACAAAGTAGTGCTCTAATGTTGATATAAAGGTAATTTTTAAATATTAATTAAAAAGAACATAAGGCAGTGAAAGTGTTGCTCTTCACGAGTGCTACCTTTTCCAAAGGCTTCTGTGTCAACATTGCCAACTTCACAAGTCAAAATTTAATGTCTATACCTGCCAGTGATGGAAAAACCATGTTAGAGTATAAAAACAAACTGCATCCTTTCTCCAGCATCAGAAATAGAAGTCCTGCAATCAGAGCCTGTCTGATGGTTTTATTAATGATGTGTGAAGAAAAACTGAATCCACTTCAGCTTTCAATGGCTGTGTTGGCTCTGCAATGCTAAGAGTGGTAAAATCATTGTGGTTATCACTAAAAGACTCCCTGAATGTAATTTGAAGAAGAGCAGAGGGACCAGATACACAAAGTGTGATTGTTCTGGCTTCTACAATCACTCTGGATGCTATTATGGTGTTTCAAGTAAGAGTTTGTGTGTGTTTAATTGTTGAGGTGTTTATAAAGAAATCAACTGTAGCTTGATGAAACCAACTTCCTTGGAGAGTCAAATCACCTTTATAAAACCTTGACAAAAGCAACCTCTGAAATAAGGTGAACTATAACTGCACAGAATAAGAGACTGGAACAAATAGTAAATGTGCTGAAAAACTGGAGAAAACACCCAAATAGATTATCTTAATCTTTGGGAGGAAGGAAGTCATGTGGAAGCTTTGAAGTTAAATGTAAAAGGACAAAGCTTTTTGAATAGGTTTGAGAAAGGCTGCGTAACGCTGGCAAAAGCAGGTGTGAGATTTGCAATACGACAGGTGGAAGAAGGAAGAGAGCTGCATTCTTGAAGAGTGCCAGCAATAAACACTTATACAACACAGTGCATTTCCACATCTCTTCCTATGATCATGTGTAGGACTGATTTTGAAAGGAAAACAGAATTATTACAGAATCACAGAATGGTTGAGGCTGGAGAAGACCTCTGAGATCATCTAGCCCAGCCCATGACCTAACATCATCACAACCTAGACCATGGCATAAAGTGCCACATCCAGGGTTTTCTCAAAAACCTCTGGGCATGAGGACTCCACCACTGCCTTGGGCAGCTCATTCCACTGTCTGATCACTCTTTCTGTGAGGAAGGGCTTCCTAATATCCAACCTACCCCTCCCCTGGAGCAGGTTCAGGCCTTGCCCTCTCATCCTGTTGCTAGTTGTCTGGGATAAAAGCCCCACCTGTTTACAGCTTCGCTTCATGTAGTTTTAGAGAGTGATGGAGCCCCCCCGGAGACTCATCCTTTTCTCCAGAGTATTCTTTGTACCTCTCCTTTGATTTGTCTGTAAAACACCGTGCAGTGGATGTCTGTTTGCCTGTCATTGAAGGTACAGCAGCAGGCACTCTGAATTCACAGATTTGCATTACAAAGCACAGTACTTAAAGGATTAGAATATCATTTCCAGGTAATTTTTTAAAGGTGGCCTGGCAGCCCAAGACAAATACCCTAGATGGTGTTAATTTGGGTCCAGTTGCATCCCTAACTGTGTGTCACACTGTGAATAAACAGCTTGGATGTTGTCCAAGTATTGTGCTGCATAAGCAAATTTGAAATCCTGATCTTGATTTAAACAGGACATAGATGTTATGCACAATCAGGAGTAAATCTTACGGAGCGGGCTGTTTCTACTGACATTGCTGTGTACTGTAGTTTTGCTTCACATGCATCGCTGTATTTCCTTCTGAGACTCACAGAACATTATGGGTTGGAAAGGACCTTGAAAGATTTGCTAGTCCAATACCCCCACCAGAGCAGCATCACCTAGACCAAGTTGCACAGGAACACATCCAGGCAGGTTTTAAACATCTCCAGAGAAGGAGACCCCGCAGCCCCTTCCAGGGCTCTGGCACCCTCACTGGGAAGAAGTTCCTTCTCATATTGGTGTGGAACCTCCTCTGTTCCAGCTGACACCCATTGCCCCTTGTCCTATCACTTGATGACATTGAGAAGAGCCTGGCTCCATCCTCCTGATGCCCACCCTTACTAAGGAAAGGCTACTACTTTGGGGTCAAGCTACAATAGAAAACTAGTCCTCAGGCTGCGTGAACTTTGAATTATTTACTCTTGAACAACAACCTTTTATTCTTTGTTGTAACAAATAGTTCCAGTTCGTTATGTTATCAAAAATACCAGAGTCTGAGTAGAAACAGGCTCAGGAACAGGAGTTCCATCTTGTTTATTCATATCAATCATTAATTATTTCTAATTAAAAGATTTCCAGGCAAGAGTGTCTCCAGCCACTTTTCTGAGGTAGATTTAAGAGCATCGGAAAGTGTAAAAGTAAATGCACTGGACCTGCTTATTAATTGTTTAGATTCCATCGTTGACCAGGCAGCTTCAGGAAGGACAGAGCCACAAAAGAGTTCAGCATTGCAGCAGATGCTCGTTTAGGGACCCCTGTGATGAACGATAGACATTAATGGCACGTAGTGTTCTCTTGATGTAAATTGGCATGGATAGAATCACAGAATCATTCAGGTTGGAAAAGACCCTTGGGAGTCCAGCCAGCAATCCTACTCCGCAAGTTTGCTACTAAACCAGATCTCTCAACACGACACCTAAGCGACTTTTAAACACATCCAGGGATGGGGATTCAACCACCACCCTGGGCAGCCCATTCCAGTGCCTGATCGCTCTCTTCATGAAGAATTTCATCCTGATGTCCAGTCTAAACCTACACTGTTGGAGCTTGAAGCCCTTCCCTCTGGTTCTTTTGTTAATGACCCATGACAAGAGACCAGCACCAACACCTCTACTATGTCCTTCCAGATAGCTGTAGCGATCACATTGGATCATACACACACACTTATCTGGATCAAGTTTATACTGTGTGAGCTGATCTAGGCGATCCTGCTCTGCCAAGAGTGTTGGACTAGATGATCTTCCAATTACCCTTCCACCTCCTAATGTTCAGTTATTTGGCGAAAACACCTTTCCCATTTTGCCTCTGGAAACTTACACTCTATTGATGACACATACAATTCCAGCATGTTGGCACTGATTATTCTTTTCTCCTAATCACTGTGAAAATAAAGAAGCCAGCGTGAAGCAGAACATTTAAACATTTCAGATGTTTTGTTTTCTTGTAGATGGGCAGCAGTCCAGCTGAAAAACTGCACCTCCTCAGCACGGTTTGTTTTAAGATGCAGGGGGATTGGACTGGATGATCTTTCGAGGTCCCTTCCAACCCCTAATGATTCTATGATTCTTAAGCTCATTTTCTGCCCTCTTGCTCCTTCACACACTGTGATTTATTCCTGATGCAACCCCATCAGGAACTGGAAGGAAAAGGTTTTCGTTATCTTTCTCTGGTGAAAGATTCAGCTAAAACCAATCAATTTTTCAACCAGAAGTATGTTCACAATGTTCTGACATTAAAAATGCTGTTTCTGTAAAGTGTTTGGAGCAGTTCTAATTTGAACCCATTCACATGGATTGATTTGGATGGAAAAGAGTCAGATCACAGCTTGGTGCTGTGTCTATAAAACATATACTGGAAACACGGTGCCCTTTTCACAATTAAATTAGAACATTAGCATGGTGCCAGAAACAGGGCAGAGCCAGACATACTCATCCAGCATAAGAGAATGAGTATTTATTCCCAAAGCCAGCGATGGGCATGATGTGTGCAGTGAGTGGCAGATGCATCGGAGGCACGTGGCTCTGTCCCAAAGCCAAGTCCCAGCCTTGTTACTGGCTCATTCAAGCAGCATTTCAGGTCTGTTCTTCGTCTGCTTACGAGCATCAATTGCTGCATTTCAATCAAGCTAATACTCGTGGCACATGACTCAAAGGGAGAAATCTTGCTGATAAGCTGGTCTTATTCCAAGGCCCCTGCCTGTGCTTTAGCAGTGTTAGAAGCTCACAGAACTTTGGGTTATGCCTTTAACTGTAGATCAGCAGCAAGTACAAGAAAGATGGAACCACACACAAGTCCTGCTATCAAACAACATGTGATGGAAATGGTTTAGCAAGGGGCTTGGTACAGTGAGGTTAATTGTTGGACTGAGCTATCCTAAAGGTCTTTTTCAACATGAATGACTCTCTAAACATGTGACTGCAGCTCAGAAAGCCAACTGTCTCTTGGGTTGCATTAAAAGAAGCATGGTCAGCAGATTGAGAGGTCATTCTTCTCTATTTCACTCACCTGAGAGCTCATCTACAGTACTGCATCCTGGAGCTCTCAGCACACAGACATAGACCTGTAGTAACAGGTCCAGAGGAGGGCCATGGAGATTGTATAAGGGCTGGAACATCTCTCCTACAAGGACAGGCTGAGACGGTCGGGCTGTTCAGCCTGAAGAAAGTTCTGGAGAGACCTTGTTGCAGCCTTCCAGTTGCCTGAGGTGGGAACCTATAAAAAAAGCTGTGTGGTGGCTTTTAACAAGAGCTTGTAGTGATAGGATGAGGGGCAATGGCTTTGAATTGGAGGAGAGATCAGAAGTTAAGAAGTTGGTCACTTGTTTATCCAAGTGCTGTCCTACACAGAAGAATATCTTCTCTTTTCCCACTAGCATCTCACTTGTGAGTGCAGGCATTGCTGTTGTCATCTTCTTGATGACCAGGTGAATGGAAGTGAAAGTGAGTCACGTTGAAAGGAACCTTCGTATGATTTTGATCACCATGAGAAGAAAATTCAGCCTAGGCCTGAAATCTGTCTAATTACTATCTACTGCAAATTTTTCCTTGCATTGTCTGAAGAAGTGTTATATATCCAAGTAGTCTGCTGTACTGTGATGAGCTACACTAGAGAAACACACCAGGCTTTAGCAGGGAATGACACCAATGAAGGGCCATTATGGTCTTCTATAGCCTCTCGAGGTGTTTCAAATGGGATGCATGAGATTAAAAATATCATTTCTTTTTCTATGACTTGAGCCTAATCAAGTGATAGCTCATGAAAACTAAACTGCTTTATAAAGACAGGGGTGGGAAAAGCCTACTTGGGAGTTCATGTTGTTCTTAACTTTAAGTAAATGTGAAATATTGCCAGGACTTGCAGTAGATGTTCCTTACTACTTGCTTACTACTGATATCACAGAATCACTCTGATTGGAACAGACCCCTGGGATCATTGAGTCCAACCATCTACCCTACCTTACAAGTTCACTCCAAAACTACATCCCTCAACACCTCATCCAAACGATGTTAAATATATCCTGAGATGGTGAAATGCCTCATTCTGGACAGGCTGGAGAGGCTCTGTTCTGAATCTCCACATGAGGAGAAGAAAGGGGATGGTTTGGATGAACACATTCTCCTAACATTTGGTCTGTCTTCTGCCTACCAACAGTTTTTCATGTAAAAATAAGGCACTATTGATCCTAAATAGTTATGGTTATGGTCTGGCAGGTCTGGGTAAAATATTTTATGTGCTATTATATGCCTTTGGGTAGGGAAGGTTTTTCTGAATTGGCAGAAAAAAATAGGTTTCAAGTTTTCTTTGTTGTGGAGTGAATTTTTTCCAGGTTTTGCAGAAGGAGCCTATGTGAACGGTTGCCTTTGCTTCATTGTCTCCCTCCCATTGTATTTCGCTGACAGTAGCGAGAGGGGGAGAGCTAACAACATGCATGGGCACAGTTTCATTATTTGTGAGCTGATTGTGTGGAAAACATCTATTTTCTGCCTAACTTCACTTGTTTGTACACACTCGCTGCTCCCAGTGATGCAGTGCTGAGGAGGAAAAGGACAACAAAGCACAGCAAATCAGCCTTGCTTGCTGGTTGCCCTAGTGGCTCTAAGCCCTGCTAATGCTGTGGATCCAAGTTTAGCATTCAAAACGATGAGCTGCTGAATAACTGTATTAGCTCAGTCAGGACTGTGCTGTCATCCAAGGAATAATTATTTGTGTACCAAGGTTGGGGAGTCTCCTTCTCTGGAGACATTTAAAACCTGCCTGGACCCGTTCCTGTGCGACTTGATCTAGGGGATCCTGCTCTGGCAGGAGAATGGGTCTAGATGATGTCTCGGGGTCCCTTCCAATCCTTAATGTTCTGTGATTCTGTCATCAAGAGCAGTAGTAAGCCCTTCCTTTCCCCTTTTGCCCTGCCCTGTGGAACCCTGGAGTTCTTACATCATCCCACTGTGTGGTTTTGAGTTGTCTACCTACTGGTTTTCTGCTGAAGATGCTCATAGGATGGCATAAATGTGAAAGGCTGATGACAAAGAGCCAGCACTATTCAAGAGAGGGCCAAGACTTGAACCAGGGCTATCAACGGGGAAGAAACATGATGGTACTTTGATGTTCACTCAGACTAGTATTAGAAGCAAGAGCAGGAAGTCAGCTGCACACTATCCAGTTACATAGCAAAAGAAAATACTGACCAGAGAAATTTACTGCCAGGAAAACCATCAGTAAACATCATGACAGAAGTAAGGTTGTATTTCAAGTTGTTGTTTCTATAACTTTCTAGTTTGTAGTAAATACAGGCAGGCTGAGTTGTTTACCTTGCTGGCTACTCTTCTCTCAGTTCATTTTTCTCCTCTTGTAGTCAGGTAGCTTCCCATGTGAGTTGCCAGTTCACCAAGAACTGGAATGTTTTCCTGGTGGAACAGCACAGCTTGCTAGCTTTTGCCTTAATGCACTTCTACTGCTTCTCTTATAAAAGGCCTGCAATCCACAGTGTCAAAGACAAGTGTGTCACAGAACTAATAACGCTGTTCTAGTGTTGGAGAGGGCAATGAGCCGCTGTTTTTTACCTTGGACACAGAGTATTCAGCTTTGTCAACCCTGGTGTTTGGAAGCTGGAGTAGTACCCATAAAGGACTGCCCTTGAGCCCTTCTCAATTACAGCTCACAGCCTCTGAAAGTAATTCTGCTTGAAGTCCTGCAATCATGAGGACCAGCTCCTGCAGAGTGCTTTGCTTCTGTTGATCTCAAACCACTCCATGTGGGAAGTCAGGGTCACTCTGCAGATGTACAACCTAAGAAATGAGGAGATGGAGTGTGTTACTGAAGTTCATCCAGAATTCAAGTAGGAAAAAGCCCAAACCCATAAAGAAATGTTAGCCCTTAATACTCTAGTCATTACAAGACACTGTCATGAGGAAGGCAAAATTCAGTTTCAAGTCTAGGGAGCAAGGAAAAGATGCTAAACACAAAGGACCAAAATGAACCTACCACGGTGTTTAAGATGGGTCTCTTCTTTCTTTTACCTATTCCCACAGCAAATGAAGTTATTCTGGTTAGAAGCCAGCCCCTCTCATCCCCACATCTCTTTATATCAAAGCTGTGGACCCAGGCATTGCATCTCATCCAGATTTTAACCAGAATTTCTCACACTGTCTGCATGAACCCATGGTTCTGCAGCATGCTTTGTTTCAGTCAGTGTCTAGATGGATATTGCAGAAACACAATGAAAGATGAGAAATCCCATGGAGAAAGGGAAGCAGCTTTGAAAACTAGAAGCAAGACACGAAGATTTGAATTTTTGTCCTTCAAAAACCCTGAAATCTGACCATTGTGTTGTGCAACACAAGTAAAATGCATCCTTGCAGCACTGTTACTGTTTGCTTACTTGAAGTAGACATTAAATCTGGGTATTAACTTATAAATAACTACTAACGTATATAAATTAAATAACTATAATAACTTGTAAATAAAAACAGCTGTTAGTTTTAAAAGATTCATAGAGTGATGATTCAGATTGTAGCATTTTAAAATAGTAAAATGCTTTTAAAATTCCAAACCCTAGTGATTCTATGATTCTATAGGAATGTCACTAGTTAAATATCTATCTAGTCTTTGATTCTGGCCTTAGCACAGGCAGCATTTGCTGGATATATTCCTGTGCAACTTGATCTAGGTGATCCTGCTGTGTCAGGGGGATTGGACTGGCTGATCTTTTGAGGTCCCTTCCAATCCCTAATGTTCTGTGATTCTATGATTTCAGCGAACCTGAAGTACTATAAAATATCTGACTCTGGTGACTTGCACTACAATATCTGCCTTTTACTGGTGCAAAGACTGCAGTTTTGTTGTAGACTCATGGTAACAGCTTTTCCAATGCCTTCATTTCTGTGACCACTAGCTGGGGACAGAGTATGAAACACTCACTTGTTATTTTATTTTATTCTGAGACACTAATAGGGCCTCTAGACACGGTGAGATATTCAAATGACCTGTCTCATGAGATCAACAACACTATGCTCTCTGTTTTACAAACATCTTATTGTCTACAAGTGAGACAAATACTCATGTGTTGAGGTTACAGGGGTACAACACTGAGGAATGAAAGGAATATAATTGCATGAGATTCTTCATTAGCTGAGACTGATTGTTTTGCAATTGTTCTCTTACCAGCTCGTGCCACTAGTCTTCTCATAGGCTACTGAACATTTTTGCCTGCTCTCGTTATTGACACTAATACCTTTGTATGAGTCAACAAATTCATTCAGAACAATGGGGTTGGAAGGGACCATGAAAGATCACCCAGTCCAATCCCCCAGCCACAGCAGGATCACCTGGACCAAGTCACACAGGAACACATCCAGGTTGGTTATAAATGTCTCCAGAGGAGGAGACTCCACAACCCCCCTGGGCAGCCCCTTCCAGTGCTCTGTCACCCTCATATTGATGTGGAACCTCCTCTGTCCCAGCTCACACCTATTGCCCCTTGCCCTATCATTGGAAGCCACTCAGCAGAGCCTGGTTCCATTCTCCTGACACCCACCTTTCACGTATTTCTAAACATTAATGGGCTCATCTCTCAGTCTCCTTTATTTGAAGCTCAGGTGATCCAGCTCCCTCAGCCTTTCCTCAGAAGGGAGCTGTTCTTCTCCATCATCTCTGTGGCACAACGTTGCTAATAATTTGCTAATACTTATCATAGTATTAATGGGGTTTTTTTTCTGTTTTTTCTGATGGCATTCAAAGTAGACCAACGTGCAAGGAGTCCTTTGCAGAAAGCTGTAGAAGGCTCTGCAGAGAAAGGCAGCACTAACTTTCCTTCCTCTTAACTCAGTTTTCTGCATTCAGGGATCAGCATATGCAAAAGCACCTATTGAATTCTCTACAGTGGATCTCCACTAATCAATAGGCAATTGTGCTCTTGCTGAGTCCAAATGGAAAATGATGCAGCAGAAAACAAACTGTGCTGGGCTAAAACCTGAAGTCCTTAGTTGTTCTCAACTTTAATTAGTCAGTTTTCTAAATCAGCCGGAGGGACTGCAGAATTTAGCTTGCTGTGGTTTTCTTGTTGTTGGATTTATATGGGAGGTTATTGCACCTTCCCACAGAGCAAAGGTGAAAGCGAGTGGTATCACCCTGACATCACCAGTCCTAACTAGCTGGTGTAAACTGTGAAAACACAGACAAGCAGGTTATGCTAGCAGTCTGGGTGACTTGCCTTTCCTAACAGAATCCATTACACATTTAAAAATATAAAGATAAATAAATACTGGGTGCAATGCTAAGTGTTTCTGAAGCAAATAATTTTCATTAAGTAGAAAAAAAGCTGCAGAAGATTTAGATAAAAAGATTTTGAATGGCTTTAGAAGAAAGGTTCAAACACTGAAGTTCTTCTCTCCACCCGCTGTATAAAATCTCAAATGAAAATGTTGAGAGTTGTCGCTTTCCATGAGCTTCCTTCACTTTATCTGAGGTTTAGAAAGGCTTTTTTTTGAAAAAGAAAGGTTTTTAAGCCCTTTTAGTTGAGGATCAGGTAGACAATATGGAATTTTGTTCTTATTCCCTTGCAAAGAAGCTTTATAATGAAAGCAATCCTTCACAGCTTACAGGTGTTATCACACAGCCTCACAGGAGTCCTGTTCATGCCACATGGAGGTACTCAAGATGATCTGCACCAGAACCTTCTCTGGTTCTCCAAGGAAAATTATTATAGATAAGAGCATGTCTGTGGTTTGCAATCTGTCTGCCTATTCCCATCTGTCTCTAATATAAACATCTGTATTGGAACTTGATAGGACAGGGTGCAGTGGGTGTGAGCTGGAACACAGAAGGTTCACTTATAATATGAGAAGGAACTTCTTCACAGTGAGGGTGATGGAGCACTGGAAGGGGCTGCCCAGGGGGGTTGTGGAGTCTCTTTCTCTGAAGACATTTCAAACTCACCTGGCCATGTTCCTGTGTGACTTGGTCTAGGTGATCCTGCTGTGGTAGGGGGATTGGATGCTCTTTTGAGGTCCCTTCCAATCCCTGATGTTCTGTGATTCTTTGAACTTCTGAGTTTGGATGGTTTTTGCCACCGTTTATTACCAGCCACGATGACCCTGATAAATGCACACAAATCCTCAGCCTTTTGGATGGAGTTTAACACATTTCTTTTCTCAATTTGAGATTCATCAGTGTGAAATAGCTGCTTACAGTAAGAGTTATCGATGCTAAAAGGCTCTACGCAGCCTCCTGTCAGCAGTTACTTTCCTGTATAATGGATCACTATATCCCAAACAGTCCAAAGTACCTGCTTGCATCCAGCTTTCCTGGGCAGGACAAAGGAGGTTTAACAAACCTACATGATCCATTTATGACCTCAGTCCTGACACCTTTAATAACCTTCAAAGAGCAAGCAAGCTCTGACCAGCTCAAAATCAAACAGGACACCACCTTCTGCCGCAGAAATCTGTCCGTGTTTTATTACACTGACAAACTCCTCCACCTCTGCTATTGAGTGGGGTAATTAACGTGTGTTAGGTGTGTTAATTGTACAGATCGAATCTTAAAGATCACAGTAAATACATTTGCATAGGAACAACATTCCTTCTCTTTCTATATTATATAGAAACACAGAACATTAGGGATTGGAAAGGACCTTGAAAGTTCATCTAGTCCAATCCCCCTGCTAGAGCAGGATCCCCTAGATCCAGTCACACAGGAACACATCCAGGTGGGTTTTAAACATCTCCAGAGAAGGAGACTCCACAACCTCCCTGTGCAGCCCCTTCCAGTGCTCTGCCACCCTCACTGGGAAGAAGTTCCTTCTGAAATTTATACGGAACCTCCTGTGTTCCAGCTCACACCCACTGCCCCTTGTCCTATCAGTGGATGCCCCTGAGCAGAGCCTGGCTCCGTCCTCCTGACACCCACTCTTTCCATATCTATCAACATTAATGAGGTCACCCCTCAGATTTCATTTCTCCAAGCTCAAGAAACCCAGCTCTCTCAGCCTTTCCTCATCAAGGAGATGTTCCAAACTCTTCATCATCTTTGTGGCTCTGTGCAGGACTCTCTCCAGCAGTTCTGTGTCCTTCTTGAACTGAGGAGCCCAGAACTGGACACACTATTCCAGATGTGGTCTCACCATGGTAGAGCAGAGGGGGAGGAGAACCTCTCTCAATCTACTAACCACCCTCTTGTGATCTACCCCAGGGTGCCGCTGGCCTTCTTGGCCACAAGGGTTCGTGGTCATCCTGCTGACCTCCAGGACTACAGGCCCCTTCCTTCTACACTGCTCTCCAACAGGTCAGTCCTGAACCTATAATGGTGCCTGGGCTTGTTCTTGCCCAGGTGCAAGACTGTACACTTGCCCTTGTTATAGTTAATATTCCAGTGGGCATTTTAATATCAGCTTTAGTTTCAGAGTAACATTATATATTGGATTCAGGGCAGAAGTTTCTTGCTGTCTAGATTTGTGTCTACAATTTTCATGCAGATTCATAGACAAGGAGAAGAAATCTGGTATTACAGCTGACATTACTAACTGGAGTTGAAGCATGTCCTAAATAATTGTCTCATTAACCTTCTGCAAGTTCACAGGCTGGACAAGGATATGACAACAGCTGACAGAAAGCATCTGGTAAAGTGAGGAAAAATAGAAAATCATTTAGAGACTTAGACTAAAAAACTTGTATCTGTTCTGACACTCCAGAAGAGGGATGTGTCAAAGGGGATCTTTTAGGATGTGGCTGCTACCTATTAAATCATGCCTTACCTTAGGGCCATAACCACCTGTATTTGTGAGGAGTATCAGAGGGGAAAAAAACAACGTAAGGAATATGATAAATGAATCACAGAACATTAGGGATCGGAAGGGACCTCGAAGGATCATCTAGTCCAATCATAGAATCATTAGGGATTGGAAGGGACCTCGAAGGATCATCCAGTCCAATCCACCTGCAACAGCAGGGTCACCTAGACCAAGTCACACAGGAACACATCCAGGCTCCACAATCCCCCAGCCACAGCAGGATGTCCTAGATCAAGTTGCACAGGAAAATGTCTCCGGAAAGGGAGACTCCACAATCTCTCTGGGCAGCCCATTTCAGGAAGTTATTTATCTAATAGTAAAATGGCCTTGAAACAGAATCCAGCTATTTTAAATTATTTATTCACCATTATAACACAGCATCATTATTCCAGTCTATTTTGCTCATTCTTTTCTGCTCTTCCTATCATGGTGTGAATTGCTCTGCATCCCTGCAGCTCCCAGAGGAGGCAGCACCTGGTCTCAGCCCCACGTTGCCATCGCCAAAGGGCTTGAGCAATAGATGCTGCCGACACGGCGATGTACTGAAGGTCTGCTGACCACTGTCCAGGTCTGTCTGGAACTCAATTAATCAACAAGCCATTAAGTAAATGAAATCTAAAGCTGTTTCCCTGTTTGTCTCAAGTCTCGATACATTAGTGCAGTCTGCTCCAAGCCATTAAAATAATAGAGTTAAGAGTACCCACACACTCATCATTTTGAGGGGTTTCAGCCTCATACTCTGCACTTCTCACTAGACAGAAGACAGATTGTATTTATCTTCTTTTTGCCATTGTTTTTTTTTCCCTATTGCTTGTATTCCTCCATCTCTCCTTCTGGAAACCTTCCCTGAGCAACCCCTCCTCTCCTTACCTGCCTTCTTCTGGGAAGCATCTTGCTGCCAGCTGGCTTCCCGAGGGCGTTGAGGCAGCTAGATTTATTGCAGCAAGGCGACCCGAGGCAATCTCTTGTCTGGTCTGGGAGTGAGTAGGAACAGTAAACCCTTTCTCATCACCTCTCTAGGCCACAAATGCATTTGTGACCTTCTGATTGCCTCATGTATCACTGAGCCAGTGCAAGTATTTCTCTTGTAAAGTCCTGAAAATTAACACTGGCAGTTAAGACTCCAATTAACAGAGCAGCATCTATGGTAGATCCTTCTGCATCCTCTGTGGATGCTGTATCTCAGCAATGCACCACCTGTCACTCATTTAACTATCTTTAAATGACACCTCATAAGGTGATGAAAAAAGATCCCAAATTTGTTTTAGTTATTTACTTTATTTGTTTAAACAGTTATATTTGTTAATTACTGTCAGTTTTTTTCCTGTGGGAATGCAATAGGGAATGGGGTTCCTATTGGAATTGCAGTCACCAACTTGGTGCCATCCATGAATTTACTAACAGTAGGTTGATCCCCCCATCCAGATCATAGAATCATCAGGGATTGGAAGGAACCTCAAAAGATCATCCAGTCCAATCCCCCGACACAGCAGGATTCCCTAGATCAAGTCACACATGAACATGTCCAGGTGGGTTTTAAACTTCTCTAGAGAAGGAGACTCCACAATCAGCCTGGGCAACCCATTCCAGTGCTCTGCCACCCTCACCATGAAGTTCACTCACAGTGAGGCTGTCCCTTGCTCTTTCCACAGAACAGTAAATCCTTCTCCTGGTGTCACTACATCTGTGCTGTGCCTAGGGATGGCAGAACTGGTACTTCTAAAATACCCCAGTTCAAATTCTGTGCTCACACCAGCAATAACTACTAAGTGCACTCTGAAGGCAATGAAAATGTTTAGCAGTGAATGAAAAAGAGTGGAAGAGGGTTTGGCTCTAGACACTCCATTAGTAGCTTATTTGGTAGTTTTGAATCTACTGCTGAGGACTGGTTGTTTACTTGCAAATACATTTTGTGGTAAGTAATGTTGGCCCTCAGAAGTCTTTACATAGCATTTTTCAGATTACATTAACTTTAAAAATCTCCCCTCCCTCAGAAACTCCAGCAACCACCTACAACAGAATCTTTAGATTCTTTTTTATTTACTTATTTGTATTGTTTTTACAATTAATTAATCTGTGCTATTATTACACTTAATTTGAGACTTTTTAATTCATGCAAAGCATTATCACAGTCACTCGGAGACTTTCAAATCACATTATGAGCTTTTAGTTATTTTTCTACAGTTGAAATGCAAATTCAAATTGAGTCTGTTCTCCAATGTTACCTTAGTTTAGGGTTGATTTTAGAACGACTCTGAATTACAAAACAGCTTAGAGATTATAAACCGAGCTCCCCTTTTGGAGTAGCTAATTTGCTTCTGCAGCAGAGAGGGCCCAGAGACAGATTTATCCTTCCTTGCAAAAATAGATTTGCACTCTGTAAACTGAATTTGTCACTGGTAGAAATAGCACTGCATAGTAAATGTGCTGTTTTATCTACAAAGCCCCATGAAACCTTCCTGGCAGCCTCTCTGCAAGCTTTTTGTCCACATTTTGCTGCATTCACCCAGTTGCGAAGGTCAGAACACATGTTGGAGTACATGGGGAATGTTGCGTCTCTAAAGGCACCGTTACCACCCATGACTTTATCAGAACTTGCCTTCTGGAGCTATTTCAGGCGTCCTTCCCCCTTTGCTTGTCTGGGTGTCTGAGCAACTATCTCTCTGAAAGCATGCATCATTAGATTATGGGGTGGCTCTGCCTAAGAAGGAACAGAGCAGACACCAAAGCCAACAGAAAGCCCCATTGATTTCAGTGGGACTTGAGCTGGATCGAATTGAAACGAATAATACCCTTGAGGGTGGTTGATTTGAGGGGCTTTTTTACCTCAATCTCCCTGTTACTGAAGGTCCTGCTCTGGCAGGGGCATTGGACTAGATGATCTTTTGAGGTCCCTTCCAATCCCTAATGATTCTATTATTCCATGAATAAGCTGACTTCTCTGTTGGCAGGTTATACTCTCATAAGCAAATATGACCTGATGCCTAAACATAATAGTGATGCTTTATTTCAAGTGGACACCTGCACACTAGGAGCTGGCTTGCAACCAGTGATTCATTCCTCAATTCAGCTCAGCTCAAAGCCATCTAATTTGCACTATGCATGATGTAATTATGTGTATGAGGTAACCTATACATGTGTAGCCAAAGCATTAGAGGCTCATCTTTCAGATACGGATCCAATCTACTCATAGAAGAGCTATACACTTGGATGCACTTTGCCTCTGGTATGAATTTAACTCTTAAAGTCCACCCTCAGAATCACAGAACATCAAGGATTGGAAGGGACCTCAAAAGATCACCTAGTCCAATCCTCCTGCCACAGCAGGATCACTTAGACCAAGTTGCATGCAGACATATCCAGGCAGGTTCTAAATGTCTCCAGAGAAGGAGCCTCCACAACCCCCCTGGGCAGCCAGTTTCAGTGCTCCATCACCCTCACCATGAAGAAGTTCCTTCTCATATTGATGTGGAACCTCCTCTGTTCCAGCTCACACCAATTGCCCCTTGTCCTATCATTAGATGCCACTGAGCAGAGCCTGGCTCCATCCTCCTGACACCCACCCTTCACATATTTATAGACATGAATGAGTCACCTCTCAGTCTCCTGTTTTCCAAGCTCAGGAGACCCATCTCCCTCAGCCTTTCCTCATCAGGAAGATGCTCCTCTCCCTTCATCATCTTCGTGGCTCTGCACTGGACTCTCTCAAGAAGTTCTGTGTCCTTCTTGAACTGAGGAGCTCAGAACGGGACACAATATTCCAGGTGTGGTCACTCTGAGCTGTCAGCTTCTGAAACTGCCTTCGTCACTCTGTCCCCATGAGGACGAGCTCTAAACACATATTCTCCTTCAACTGAATGTGCTCTGTAATTCTACTTGGTGAGATTTTAAATGCAGGGTTTGGGTTATTAAAGGCTCCTAAAAGCACTTATCTTCACCCTTGGATATAAAATAGCTTTGCTGAATATTTTTTCCTAAACTCCACTTTTAAGCTAGTTTCTCTTTGACTGAAATATCTCCTCTTCTTTATTTAAACATTTTTGCTGTCTGCTGTGGTAGTGGCCTGTAGGCTTCAGCCATGGCTTAGAGTCTCCATCTAGCATGCTCTGTAGGAGCTCCTACCCCTACAGATTCAAACTTTGTAAGTTTGCAGCCCTTGAAACAATTTCTGCTTCAGCAATAGAGAAGATAAACTGAAGGAGATTGAAACTGTTCTTCAATCTTCTCTTTCATCTCAGGTCAGCAGAGGCTGACTGATGCCATCCAGGACAGAGTCGGAAATTATTTTTCAGCCATTGACATTTGAAAGTCCTTTCTGCCTCTTTCCTGAGACAGAACTAAGGGTCTGAAGGCTTTGCATTTTCTTAGAAGGAAAAGAACGAAGCAACTAAATAGACTAAGAGAAAAACTGCTGCCACTCAGCGAGAGCTGGACAGGCTGGAGAGCTGGACAGAGAGAAATTTAATGAAATATAACAGGGTTAAATTTAGAGTCTTGTATCCGGACAAGAACAACCCCAGGTACCAGTGTATGTTGGGGACTGACCTGTTGGAGAGCAGTGTGGGAGAGAGGGACCTGGGGGTCCTGGTGGACAGCAGGATGAACATGAGCCAGCAGTGTGGTTTTTGTGGCCAAGAGAGCCAACGGCATCCTGGGGTGAATCAGAAAGTGGGTGATTAGCAGATTGAGAGAGGTTCTTCTCCCCCTCTACTCTGCCCTAATGAGATCACATGTGGGTTATTGTGTCCAGTGCTGGGCCCCTCAGTTCAAGAAGGACATGGAACATCTGGAGGGAGTCCAGTGTAGAGCAACAAGGAAGGAAGTGGAGCACCTCTATTATGGGGAAAGGCTGAGGGAGCTGGGTCTCTTGAGCTTGGAGAAGAGGAGACTGAGGGGTGACCTCATTAATGTCTATAAATATGTGAGGGGTGGGTGTCAGGAGGATGGAGCCAGGCTCTTCTCGGTGTCGTCTAGTGATAGGACAAGGGGCAATGGGTGCAAGCTGGAACAGAGGAGGTTCCGTATAAATATCAGAAGGAACTTCTTCATGGTGAGGGTGATGGAGCACTGGAACAGCCTGCCGGGGGGAGGGGGGTGTCTGTGGAGTCTCCTTCTCTGAAGATGTTTAAAACCTGCCTGGATGTGTTCCTGTGTGACTTGGTCTAAGTGACCCTGCTGTTGCAGAGGGATTGGACTAGACAATCTTTCATGGTCCCTTCCAATCCC
Source organism: Rhinopomastus cyanomelas (assembly GCA_013400115.1). Classification (NCBI taxonomy): domain Eukaryota; kingdom Metazoa; phylum Chordata; class Aves; order Bucerotiformes; family Rhinopomastidae; genus Rhinopomastus; species Rhinopomastus cyanomelas. Next base: position 471,597 of record VXBP01005385.1, on the reverse strand, counting down.
TAATGTTCTGTGATGATCTGAAAACACCCCACAAGAGCCCTTTTTCACAATAGAGAGAAAAATGGAAGTCACATCTCTGCAAGTTTTTGGTGATTGCAGTGAAGATCCTTCCCTAGGACCATCATTCTCAGGTTCTCTCCCACAGTTCAATGCTCCTCTGCCAGAAATTTTGCCTCTGCACCCCAGCAGCCAGAGCATACTCCTAAGCTGGGGAAGCTGAAAGATGCTGTGTTGCACAGCTTGCTGAACCAGAGGATGGATCTGACCTTGGACTGATCTGCAATATCACAGGATCATAGCAGCATAGAGTGGCCACAGTTGGAAGGGACATTAAAGATCATCTAGTTCCAACCCCCCTGCACAAGCAGAGACACCTTCACTACAGAAGGTTATTCAGGGCCCCAACTAACCTGGCCTTCAACACTTCCAGGTATGGGGCAACCACAGCTTCCTTGGGCAACCTGTTCCAGCACCCTCACAGCAGAGAATTTGTTTCTCATGTCCAACCTCAATCTCCCCTCTTCAAGTCTGGAACCCTTTCACCTTGTCCTCTCACTATGCACCCATGTCAATATCTCTCCCTCCAACTTTCTTATAGCCCCCTTTAGCTGTTGGAAAGCTGCTAGAAGGTCACCTGAGAGCCTCCTCTTCTCCAGGCTGACCAACCCCAACTTGTTCAGCCTGTCCTCATAGGGGAGGTGCTTCAGTGCTCTGATTGTCTGAGTTGCTCTGCTCTGGACACACTCCAGGAGCTCTGTCTTTGTTTGTGCCCTAGATCCACAGAATCTTGCTGAGGAAAGTGCTTCCAGAGCAGACGTTTCCTTGCCCAAGACAATGTTATGTTTTAATTAACAATGTTTGTTTATTTTCCAGCAAGGGAATGGAAGATTCATTAAATTAGTCTTACCCTTGATTTCCATTGCGGAACTGACTCTACCCAGGGTAATTCTTAAGCTTTCAACAGAGCAAAATGTCCTAAATATGGAGTCAGGTTTCTCCAACTTCTAAGCAAGAGATAATCTGTCTAAGCAACCTGAAAAATCAGAAGCAGGGCTAGGCACAGGCTGGTTGAAATGGCTGTAGGTCTATAAATCCCACATCAAACAAATCGACATGCACAAGCACATTAGGGTGCAATGATGTTCATTTGAAAATACTGAGGCTTGAAAGAGACATCATGGACTTTAAAAGTTGTCTCTCACACCACCGGGTGTGGAAACTCTGCTTTATTAACATTCCAATAACAACACCAGCATCTGCCTTGGTAAATACTGCAGAGAGAGGGCAGCTGCAAGATCCTATTGTATGCTGCTAAAGTGAATGCTAATGAGGCTCTCCTAACAACCCTCCTAATTCCAGCTGAGGCTATTAAAAACATGAAACCTGTCCTGGAACAAAGAAAACACAGGGAAAAGAGGAGAAAAACAAAAAAAATCAGACTAAAGAGTAACTTAACAACCTTCTATTATGAATTGTCAAAATACTGTTTCCCAAGGGGTTTACTCCATCTGATATCTGGTTCAGTTCCTTCTGCTGGAAGAATTGATGTATGTGGGCAGTTCAAGAAAACAGACAAGTCTGTTAGCATCAACTGGAGGGAGATGGGTCTCTTTAGCTTGGAGAAGACTGAGGGGTGACCTCATTAATGTTTAGAAATATGTGAGGGCTGGGCCTCAGGAGGATGGAGCCAAGCTCTTATCAATGTCATCTAGTGATAGGACAAGAGGTGATGGGTGTGAGCTGGAACATAGGAAGCTCCACATCAATATGAGAAGGAATTTCTTCATGGTGAGGATGACAGAGCACTGGAACAGGCTGCCCAGGGAGGTTGTGGAGTCTCCTTCTCTGGAGACATTCAAAACCACCAGCATATGTTCCTGTGTGACTTGATCTAAGTGATCCTGCTGTGGCAGGGGGATTGGACTGGATGACGTTTTGAGGTCTCTTCCAATCCATAACGTTCTGTGAGTCTCCTATTCTGTGACAGTGAGCTCAGCCAGCCCTCCAGCCTCAACTGCTGTCAGTGTCCTTCCCCAAGAAGAGAAAGCGTGGAGAATTCTTACTCATGGGGAGCTGCTGAGACAAACTGAATTCATAACGAGTAGAAAGACAGTGGTGAATACGTATTTCATGACGGGCTTAGAGACTGAAGAGATCAAACCCTAAAATCGTGTTCATTGCTCTGCGAATGGAAGGGGGTTTTCCCACTTTGTCTTGTAGCTGGGAATCATTGAAATTGCTGCCACTAAAACGTTTTACTCATCTCCATTGATTTCACTCATACTGTCCTCAGAAGCCTGTGGATCAATGTGTCTCTTACTCTGATTCAAAAACCCACTTGAACCTTGTAAGTCATAGAATAATTTGTCTGGTTGTTGCAGCCACTCGCTGCTGCCAGACCTGTGTTGTCAGAACACAAACAAGACCCTGTCTGAAAACTTTTAAGACAGGTTTTTTTAGCCAGAGGATTCTTGCCCTTTGATGTTAGGTGAGACTTCTACTGTTCCTAGCCTGTTGATCCCAGATCTCCTTCACTGATAAACACCAGTGCAGGACAAATGTTAATAACAAGCAGAAGTGAAAGGATGTCCATGACATAATGACCACATCCCATTCGGGGGTAGGAAGTCATTGCTCCACAAGACATGGAGCTGCTTAACAAAATCATCATAAGAGGGGTTCATGTGGAACCAAAAACCTCATCACAGACAGAAGGGTTGTCTTTGAAAAGGAAGAAAATGATCCATCTCACACATTTGTGTGGATGTTGGTCTCTTCTCATCGCCAACACAGCCATACTTGGTTATTCTATCAGCAGCGTTGAGATCAGCCTATCACAGTACAGCAGGGATTGGAAGGGGCCTCAAAAGATCATCTACTCCAATCCCCTCCCCACAGCAGGATCACCTAGATCCATCAAACCTCTAACTGCAGCACAACAGAGGTTACTGTTAAGCACTGCAGCCCTGTTGTTCTACAAAGGGTTCTTCAGTACAAAGCTTCAGGGCTGACCTTCTCCTCATAGGTCCTCTTATCAGCGTCAGCAAGTTCTTTAGGAAGTGAGGATAACTAATGTCCATCCTGCAACGAACCTGTACCAGACTTCTATGATTGTTTAACCCCTCAGGTCATGCCAGACACTGAACTTCATTGAAGGGTTCTCAGGAGTGCCTGATCCTCTGGCAGACCAGTGTCCTTACACAGGCTGTATATTGCTCAGTAGTCACTGGTGACCAGGAGAACAAATCCATCCCAGAAAACAAATCTGACTTCAATGATTTTCCAGCCTCAGAACTGGAAGGCTGTGCTGATCATTGTAATCATTACTGTCTTCAGCCTAGACAGTGATGATGGATCTCTGTGCCAGTGACATCTAGACTACCTTCAGGAAACACCCTCACAAAGCTGCCCCGGTGTTTAATCCTAATATGGACAGATTCCACCCCCCATTCCACGTGATAGAAGTGTGTAATCTTGCCATGAAAAACAACAACTTCAGGACTAAACAGCCTCCTGAGAGTACAGCTGCTGAGCAGGACTGGGGAAGCCAAAAGAAATTGATAGAATAGCCTGCAGGTGCGTTTATCATCCTGTTTGCATCTCTCAGGATCTCCATCTAAACACACGTGTTGGCGCACTCAGGCAGCCTAATTTTGCCCTCATGCTCTAAATAAAAGATTATATTCTTTGTGTGAGTGCTGTTAACACAGAAGATGCTTCATTTTGCACTCGCCTTCAAAACTACTGGCAATCAGCCTGTCCCAGGCAGCTCTGAGCCAAGCCCAGCAGTCTGTTGGATTTATTGCCCACAACCACCAGCTTTGTCCAGATTTGTCACACCTCACTGTGATGATTAGCACCCTTGATTACCTCTTCATCTTCGCTGGCTAGAAACACGAGTTTGATGTGAGAGATCTCCTTAAGCAAGGACATTTCCTCTCCAATGGCTGCGCTGAGCAGAGCTCAAAAAACTGGAAGTACCCCATCAGCCTCACAAAGTTTGTGGAAAGAAGGTACTCAGGTCTCTAAATTTCATTTTAAGACTGTTGAAGGGTTTGTTTCTGGTGGCTATTCCATTCCTTCTGATAGCCATCACTGTGTGCCTATGCTGTGCCTTCAACTTAGGATTCTCCTCATAAAAGGGAGTTATATTTAGCTTGCAGAATGAGAAGAAAAAGAAGAGCAAGATTTACCAGGTTTTATTGTTCTCTCCAGCTGCAATGTGTAAAGCAGTTTCAATAGTTCTGTGAAGTGAGGGTTTTTTTCAGTCAGAATAATCCAGATCCGGGACAACAATCTTAAACAATGAGCAAGAAAAGGAGCAGAAGCTTAACTAGAAGCCACAGGACCTCCGTGTTAGCTCTGCAGAGAAAACTCTCCTCCCATGCAATCTCGTGTGCTTTGACAGACCTGCCCAGAAACCTCTGAGCAGCAGCCCTACAGTTGTCTCAAGTAAACAACAGCGAAAATCAGGCTGACTCTGGTGTGTTGAGTCTAATCACACAACCACAGGACATTAGAGATTGGAAGGGACCTTGAAAGATCCTCTAGTCCAATCCCCCTGCCACAGCAGGATCACCTAGACCAAGTCACACAGGAACACATCCAGGCAGCCACGTCTCCAGAGAAGGAGACTCCACACCCCCCTGGGCAGCCCCTTCCAGTGCTCCATCACCCTCACTGTGAAGAAGTTCCTTCTGATATTTATATGGAACCTCCTGTGTTCCAGCTCACACCCACTGGCCCTCGTTTCATTGCCTGCAGATCCATCAGTGGTTCTGTTAAACCCTCTGTTTGTGTCTGATGCTTTAGATGGGACCTCTTGGTTGAAAAGTAGTCAGGGTCTCTGACCACACTGGTGGTCACCCAGGTGGGATACGTGGGGATCCGGATGAGGATCCACAATGCTCTACACTACACTGTGACTATGACCACCACAACCCTTCACCTCCAGCACCCTGAACATTTCTTTTCTGCTTTTGCTCCACACCCTCTTTCTCAACCTGGTAATTTCTTAAGTGTGTTCCTTCTCCATAACTACGGTCACACAGAGAGAGGTTGTAATGACCTGTCAGATGGAATCAGTGGTTACAGCCGATGGACAAGGTAGAGGTTCAACCAGTAAAATTCTAACTATGAGTCCAGCCAGTAGCTTCCATCGTCTTAGTTCACTTGCTGCTTGGATCCCTACAGCCACCAGACCACCTGCTTTCTGTCACTGCAGCTCCACTGTGGTTCACAAGTTTCGGGTGGTTGTGCCAGTAATTAAATTGTGCCAGCAAAGCACTATTAAATTTAGTTATTACAGCAAGGAGCTAAAATAATTGATCAGATCTGAGTGGATCATCAATGTGTTTTTGAATATAATGAAAATATGAAATTGGGTCAGCGGGAGGAAGAGGAGACATCAATTAAAAAATATATCTATACTGGAGTCTCAAAAGCCATTAGCATTGATTTCAATCGAGAACACAGGCCCTGGCTGGCGAAAAGCGTGGAAGGAAAATTAAAGAAGCCTTTTCTTTTCCTTCAGTGGCAGAATACAATAAGAGAGCCACAAGAAGTGGACGTCTAGGGGATACAATCACTCCAGAGAGCTCTGAAGGGTTATGGGAGGCTGTTGGTGCTACTCCTTTTGTTCGGTCTCCTCTTAAACCTTAATTTTCTATTTTAGGGGTGAATGTTTGCTTTTAATGGACATGAAAACCTTCAACCTTCTCTCTTTTAGGTTGGACTGGATGATCTTTAAGGTCTTTTCCAACCTTATCATTACTGTGATACTGTGAAAGCAAGATTGGATTTGGAGTTCTTTCTGTCCCCTCCAACTGCTCTTTCCACAGGATTATCATTGTCCTGGGCAAAGTGACAGGTCTTGTTGCTGAAGATGATCCAGTCAACCATGTTCCTCACAGCAGGATCCTGTTCAGTTAAGGATGGTAACACTGACTGGCTTGGATTGACTGTAGGTTGAAGTTCTCAATATCCCCACCAGAAAGGATGCAGCCATCCTATTCTTGAGTTAAAAATGTGTCACTTCTGAGTCATCCCACTCCCTTGGAATGACATCTTACATGATGTAGAACAGACCCTTATTCTCTGCTGTCTGTTTCCAGTATGGTCTGCTCTGAAAGACCCAAAGAGCATCCACTCAACAGAAAAAAACTAGCTACAAAGCTGATAGATATGAAACATGGGTGTCAGAAGGATGGAGCTTGCTCAGTGTCATCTAATGACAGGACAAGGGGCAAAGAGTGTCAGCTGGAACATAGGAGGTTCCACATCAATATGAGAAGGAACTTCTTCATGGTGAGGATGGCAGAGCACTGGAACGGGGCTGCCCAGGGAGGTTGTGGAGTCTCCTTCTCTGGAGATGTTTAAAACCCACCTGAATGTGTTCCTGTGTGACTTGGTCTAGATGATCCTGCTGTGGCAGGGAGATTGGACTAGATGGTCTTTCGAGGTCCCTTCCAATCCCTAATGTTCTGTGATTCTCAGAATATTTCATTCATTCCTCTAGAAAATTAGTAATCCCTAAGAAACAGCAAATGCATCTCTTCAGTAATGTTTCTACCCCTCTTCATTAATCTGAGTGAAATTAAAAGCCACTCATTGGCGTTTGCTGGGCTGTGATTCAGGGGCAGCACTCACAAGGAAGGAAGGTTTGTGCTCCTCCCAAACTTCTTCTGACCAGGCCAGAAAAACCAGAGCAATTACTGTACATCTTCAGATCACAGCCTCGGCTGACACACACATTAGCCCTGTTTCTGCTAACTGGTTGAAACCAGCTGTGCAAAGGCTCAGATTTTTCTGGTCTCTATACAAGACAGTCTTTGAAAACCATTTAGAGCTCCCCTCCACAAGAAATGATGTTCAGCTGTCCCCAAAGCTTCAGAATAAGAAGGCTGTAGGGCTCCTAGCTCCATTAGTCCAGAGGCCACGTTATCACAGGTTGTATGTTCAGTCCTCAGCTGAGGCAAGGCATTGCAGCTTTGGGTTGCTGTGAGTTAAAAAGCCTGAAGCTCTGCTTCCTTGCTTTTATAGACTGCCTTTCCTGCCCTGTTAATATTACAGCATATTTTGTGAAAGTTTTTATGTTCTGAAGTCAGGTGATATCTTCCGAGATGCTTGGGGAAAGTGGAAAAAGGAAAAGACAAACAAAAAGCCAAAAAAACCCCAAGCCCTGCTCTGGTCAAGGTAATATTTATGTAGAGGAGAGTCTAAGAGTAAAGGGTGAGAGGCCAAACTGCAGCCAAGGATAACATCCAACCACAACATGGTCTGGTAATTATTGTCTTGATGTAAAGAAGGTTAAGAGTTATCCTGCTATGAAAATTGTGTCCTCAGCCAAGGAGCAGAGAAAGCAGCATCACTAGCAGTACCAGCTAGCTGCTCCAGAGCAGTATCAGAGGAGGCAGCATCACTAGCAGTACCAGCTAGCTGCTCCAGAGCAGTATCAGAGGAGGCAGCATCACTAGCAGTACCAGCTAGCTGCTCCAGAGCAGTATCAGAGGAGGCAGCATCACTAGCAGTACCAGCTAGCTGCTCCAGAGCAGTATGAGAGAAGGCAGCAGGTAGGGAGGCAGAGGGGAAAGGAAGTATGGTACTAAGAAGGTTCATATTTTTAGGCAAAATGCAGACTCAGACAAGTTGAGGGAGACACCTCAGTGTCTTGGCCAGTACTGGATCCAAAACTGTCCCATTTGTAATAAGCAGCAGGTCTCCTCACTCCAGTCAGTGCTGGAGGGACCTTCTCTGGAGATGTTCAAAACCCATCCAGATGTGTTTATGTGTGGCTTGATCATGGGGATCCTGCTGTGGCAGGGGGATTGGACTGGATGATCTTTGGAGGTCCCTTCCAATCCCTAATCTTCTGTGATTCTGTGACTCAGCTGCGTTTCAGTTTAGAACTGCCTTCAATAAAACCAGGTGGGTTTCCTATCCTGGCAGAGTAACACATTTCAGAATGAAAGCATATTAAGGGCAAAGGATCTGGTGTTTGCACTCAGTGTTGCTCGGAACATATGAAGAAATGTGTTTATAGCTCCAGACAACACACACCCTAGTCCACACTACATCTTCTGAATTTGCATTTGAGGACAAAGATGAAGGATTTCTTTAACGATCATGCAATAGAAGTTCTGATGCAACAAACAAGAAATAGGGCTACACAGTGGCTCGTTATGGATGAACTGCTGTGAGGACAAATTGTTGGATGACATCTAACCTATGCTGACATCTTTGTTTGCCCTTAGAACACCACACAATTAAATGTGAATTTATTCTGACAAGGCAGATGGTTTTATGGTCCTGGCACAGGAGTCACAACAAGCCCGATCTATTCCTGGCTCTGCCACTTATCTGTTTGATGACTTTTACAAATCACTTAACCTCTGCACACGTCCACATTCTGTTTATGATACCAGAAGAAGAATGTGTTTTTCACTGTGCAAAGGATTTGTGCAGGTCAGTGAGTCACGACCACTGGCTGTTTGATGGTTAACGAGAGGCCAGCAGTCCAAAGTTGTGGAGCTACGTCATCAGCTGCCATTGACTGATCCACTTCTCCTGACTTAAATGGACTCTCATTTGTAACGTCTGAGGGTTTGGCTTAGCTTGTGCTCTCACTCAGTTTGTATTCTTCACTGCCTGTAGTTTCCCATTAAGGCCTCATTCCATTACAGTGCTGTTAATAAACTATTAACCAATTTATTACAGGCTAATAAAGTGGTGTAAAGTCTTAGAGTGAATGAGTAGCTTCATATTATTGCTGAAGGACAGGCAGTTCAGCAGGGTGCTTCCAAGCTACGCTGGTGACAACAGTTATTGCTCTGTTAGTTTTTATCAGCAGCCTGATGCTAAGGTTGTCTTAGAAAATTGTGCTTCTAAAACATTTAAAAAACAGTTTGCAGAATCACAGAACATCAGGGATTGGAAGGGACCTCGAAAGAGCATCCAGTCCCCCTACCACAGCAGGATCACCTACATCAAGTCACACAGGAACACGTCCAGGTGGGTTTTAAATGTTTCCAGAGAAGGAGACTCCACAACCCCCCTGGGCAGCCCCTTCCAGTGCTCTGTCACCCTCACTGGGAAGAAGTTCCTTCTCATGTTTAAAAATGTCATAGAAAGCAGCACGCTTGTTTTTATACAAGTATTGGGGCCTGGATCTTTATAAGATTCTTTGATTAAAAAGATGACCTCTAATACGTCATCTTTAGATCACATCAAAAAGTGTCATCTAGTGATAGGACAATGGGTGTCAGCTGGAACAGAGGAGGTTCCACATCAATGTGAGAAGGACCTTCTTCCCGGTGAGGGTGACGGAGCACTGGAAGGGGCTGCCCAGGGGGGTTGTGGAGTCTCCTTCTCTGGAGATGTTTAAAACCTGCCTGGTCATGTTCCTTTGCTACTTGATCTAAGTGATCCTGCTGTGGCAGGGGGGTTGGACTGGATGATCTTTCAGGGTCCCTTCAAGTCCCTAATGTTCTGTGTTTTGTGATTCTGTGATGTGGTAAGGAGTATTGCTTAGGTCAGTTAGGGTCGTTTTTGTTTTCTGAAATCCAATTCACTTGGACCCTGGCAGTGAAACTCTGATGGAGCATCGCTGCGTGCCAAGAGAGCAGGTGGCCGCAGCAGCCCGACCCTCTGCCCTGCCAAGCAGGGTTTTCTAGCCACAAGAAGATCATGTCTCCCGTACAGAAGTGGTTGGGTGCCTCCTACCTACACGCTACAGACAACCCCAAACAACATCCAGAGAGAATCGTGGTTAGGCTGGTTGTGGAGGATTTTAAAAGACACTTCGATGTAGTGTTGGAGGATCTGGTTTAGGGGAGAACTTGTAGACTAGGGTTGCTAGTTGGCCTTGATGATCCCAAGGGTCTTTTCCAACCTGAGTGATTCTATGATTCTGTGGATATCCTCAGGAATCTAAGCAGATGGATGTCAAACTCTTGGGAGCTGGTCTTTCCATAATCACTAACAGGATTTCAGTCAGTACAGTCACAGCCCTAGAAAGCATTCATGGAAAGCCTGATACACAGAGCCTGGACATGCTATCAATGAGTCACCACCCAAGATCACTGGCACTGAGCCCAGGCACCAACCCTTGGCTATAGAACCAAATTCACCTCAGGCTGGCAAATCTGGGGCTTTGACTCAGAATCCTACTTGAAAAATTATTCTTTCTGATCTCTTAAATGACATTTAAAACTATTCAGAGACGGTAATCCCATGGTCTCAGTGCCCTCCATTAGCTATGAAATAGCACACAATTCTAGTGACACTGGGATGACCCTTCTCACGTGTGAGAAAAGTGCAGGCACATCATTTGGTTTCTTTTTTGCAGGCTTCTCAGTTCGGTCACCTTTGCTGCTCTTGTTTTTCATGGAAGGATTGGACTAGATGATCTTTCAAGGTCCCTTCCAATCCCTAATGACTCTATGATCTAAACTTCTTCTGGCACAGCTTGATGACATGTCCTCCTGTTCTGTTGCTACTGACTTGGGAGAAGAGACTGACCTCCACCTCTCTACAACTTCCTTTCAGGTAGCTGTACACAGTGACAAAATCTCCCCTCAGCCTCCTTTTCTCTAGGCTGAGCAACCCCTGTTTCCTGACCTGTCCCTCAGAAGTCCTCCAGGTCCTTCACTAGCTTAGTTGCCCTTCTTTGAACGTGGTCCAATGTCCTTCTCATATTGAAGTGTCCAAAACTAAACACAATATTCCAGTTGAGGCCTCATTACTGCTGAGTACAGGCAGACAATAATTTCTGCAGTCCTGCTAGCCACACCATTTCTGATGCTGGCCAGGATGCCATTATCTTTCCTGGCCAAAACATGGGTTGTTCTCATAGCTAATCTTCAAGTGCCCATTCTTTCTGAAAAACAAATGCAAGTGATTTTTTAATGTGTAGTCAGACGTGTACTGGACGAGGGAATTATAATTATTGCCTTTTTCATTAGTCCACTTCAGGATGTCAAGAGAGTCATCTTCTGAGGATAAAGCACAACCACAGAATTATTTCTCACTGATATCCGATTGGAAAATGTAGATCTGAAAGAATTGCAAGGAAAAAAATTACATTAAGCAAATACTGGCCTTGCAACTGGTTAAAATACCAAATATACCTGCAACTTCCACTGAGTTTTCTGAAGGAAAAACTCATGGACTGTGTATTTTTCTTAGAGACCTGAGTCCCAGAAGACTCCTTTTGCCCTTCCAATGACGAAGAATAATATTGTAGATGATGTTATTGTACCTTGTCTGCCTTGAGACACAGAGATCTGCTCCTGCCAGCTTAAAAAAGCCATCTTATATGTATAAAAATAGAGTTCTTTCTCTTCTTGCTGCATGTCAGGCAGCATCAACTCTCTTCACCAAGATATGTCTTGCTACCAGCCTTACATGGATGATGCCAGAGGAATCTTCTCAAAACAAAAAGCTCTGCTGCTCAGATAACACCCAAAGTTCTCTTGGCTTTAGCCTCAAGGTACAGAAAACTCCTGTTTTATGTCTGTTTCCCAGCTGCTTGTCCACAGCCCCCTGGAGACACCTGGGCTATTTCTGGCAAAGGTAGAAACTATAGTTAAGGAAAACAAATCTGTTCACACTGAGCTTACATTTGCAGCTCCATTAGGAATGGTTTTAGGGATATATAAAACACATAAGTTTGGAAACTTACAGTAGCCTTAGCTGGGAGGCAGAACATGGAAGAGGGACAGGTAATGAGGGAACTGGGGGGAAAAGCGTTGCAGCTGGAGGGAGTGAGATCCAGTCTTTCCTCACACTAGAAACAGATGTCTCAGTGGTTCTGTCAACAGGGCTGTTTTTATCTAATAAGGATTTTTAGCTTATTCCATGTCTGCTTTAAAACACCTAATTCCTATCAAGGTTAGAATGTGACGTGGTAAAGTAGAATGTTGATTTTAGGTGAGATTTTGATACTTTTTAAAAGCAGTCAGTACCATTTACCCACATAATTAGTAGATTTCCCTGTCCCCTAAGATATAGGAACAAACATATCATTTCCTGGGAGTTTCAGGGTGAGGGATGTTCTTTCCCTCATCCATAAGGGTGGGTGTTTTACTGGAATTGCAGTTGTTGACATGGATGGCATAATAATAATTATTATTATTAAGAATGATTCCTGTCGTCACTGCTGCTCTTATTGTGCCTAACAACCTAAAAAGCAATCCACAATACTTCAGCATAAAAACATCAGTGCAGAGAAAATGTTCCATGTGCCAGGTATAAATAGATCTGGCAGAGAACATAACAATAGCTCTGCTGCTGCTCACTCAGGGCTGGGCTGATGCTGATAAAAACAATGGGTGACTGATCCTTGCTGCCTTCTAGTGCAGAAGGGAGGAAGCCACGGTAATGTTACTGCCTATTAAGAGGGATGGGACCCAGTGAGGTAAACACTAATTACATAATAGAAGAACAGGCTGGCTAAGTTTGAACCTGTGCAGAAGTAGGTTGTCTCTCTTGGAAAGCAGTAGCAAGCTGTGCCAAAATAGAATCATAGAATCATTAGGGACTGGAAGGGACCTCCAAAGATCATCTAGTCCAATCCCCCTGCAGGATCACCTAGACCAAGTCACACAGGAACATATTCAGGTGGGTTTAAAACATCTCCAGAGAAGGAGACTCCACAACTCACCTGGGCAGCCTGTTCCAGGGCTCCATCACCCTCACTGGGAAGAAGTTCCTTCTAATACTGGATATGTTCCTGTGTGACTTGGTTTAGGTGATCCTGCTGTTGCAGGCGGATTGGACTGGATGATCTTTCGAGGTCCCTTCCAATCCATAATGATACTATGATTCTATGATACACATACGTGGAAGCACAGAGTGTTTTATGGCTACAAGTGGTTGCTGCCCTGTGCTGTGCTGTTAATGCCAGGACTGCCACTTTCTGTGAGCACTCTTTGTAGGAACCATATCTTTGCTTGGTGCATCAACAGTTGGGTGTTTTGATGTTGAGCTCCTTGCAGCTGCTGCCTAATGCTTGTGCAGCCTGCAGAGCACTAGAGAACTTTAATAAAAGGCAGCACACTCAGCTAGCAAGGGCAGAGTTAAAATACAGTCTATTAGCACTGGCAGCAATTTATGAGGTGACCATGGTCCTCAGAGCAAACTCTGTGTTTTTCTGGCTTTGATTTTTTTTTTGCTATTTGCAGAGGTTGTGTGGCCTAAAGGCTTAAAGTAAGGAGCAAACATAACTTACCTGATTTCCCTGCCCTGTACAGTGGAGATGCCAATACTAGCTACCCATTACTAAACAGAGGTAGAATAAACTAGCTCACATTAGCACAGCTCTTAGAAATCTTTTTCTTGTCAAGAAAAGCAAGAGAATCCTGGTTCTTTGTAGATCCAGAGAGGCATGGGGAGCTCTAGACTAATGGTGCCATATGTGACTTCTCTCAGACAAGCTGGTTAATCAGAGAGAGATTCAGAGCCTGGATGGTGGGTGTTCAAATAAAGGATGCACAGGTAAAATACCACTCGCCAAAGAGGTCTTCCAAATTCATAGAAAAGCATAGAAAAGAAGAGTTAGAATTTAACACTTGATTGATAGTAATAAAAGGTTTTACAAAGTAGTTCTAACACAGAGAATCCAGCAGCACTTCAGAAGAGTGTAGTGGACTGAGAAGGGGTTTGATCTGGACTGGAAGTGCTAGAAAAGAGAATGGAATACATTTAACAAAATGGGGAAACAAGAGCACAGTGAATGAAGATTAGTGTTGACAAGTACAAAGCAGTAGATGCTGAAGAAGGAAAAAAATATGTGCTGATGTGTTTGGCTGAAGATTTGCAATCAGACATACCAGCAATGAAGGTGTAGTGCCAGAAGGCTTAGTGAAGATGTGTTTAGGCTTCAGCTAAGTAAATAATGCAGAGGGATCTTAAGCAAAGAGGTTTACACTGATTTATGGAACAATATCAGCAACCATCTAGAATAGTGTGCAGACCATCTCTCTAACTGGTGTGGTTTCATCTTTGCTACTACCTGCAATAAATGACTTTATCTCAAGAAAGATGCTGTAGATTTAGATCACAAATGGACAAAGAATTGCCCTCAGGCATGAAAAAAAACAGCTGAATAGTGCATGAAGAAAAAAACATGGACTCCTTACCCTTAGAGAGTGGGGAGAAAGGAAGGAATAGTCAATAAGTAAATATCCAGCAAATAATAGGAATTTGCTGTGGAAAGATGGGAAATAGCTGTTCTTACAAATTCAGATTAAAGAAACCAAAACACATGATGGAGACCATCAGTTCAGGTGAAATACATCAACTTCAAAACACAAAAGTAAAAACATATTTCATAAACTTAATTGAAGTGTAGAACCTGCCAACTGCACTGCAGTTCTCAAAGTTACTACAGGCTCCCCCATCAAGTGGACTGTCTTGATGAAATCTTTTTACTCCACCTGAAAGAGTCTTCTTGCTTGCAGGCTCTCATCCTGCTGGGGGACTTCAAACAGCCTGACACAGGCTGGAAAATGAACAGGATGAGCTGTAGGCAATCCAGGCGACTCCTGGAATGCACTGAGGGCAACTTCTTAGGCCAGGAGATGGACAGCCCCGCAGAGATGGTCGATGCTGGACATCAAAATCTGCCTGGGCTGCAGTGATTGAGAGTAGTTCACAGTTTTGAGGGAGATGGGCCAAGCAAAGACTAAAGTCAGGACCCTGAATTTTAGTGAGGAGAACTTCCAGGTGTTAAAAAAGTTAGTGGGAAGAACACCCAGGGAAACTGTCCTCAGGGACAAGGGAGCAAAACACAGCCCGAGGACCTTATAAGGATTTAAATCCTGCCCTTCTATGATGACTGCATCAGTGGACAAGGGAAGAGCTACGGATATCATCTGTCTAGACCTCTCTAAGGCCTTTGACCATGTGCTCCCCCACAACATCCTCCTCTCTAACTTGGGGGAGATATGGATTTGATGGGTAGACAGTTCAATGGATAACACATTGGTTGGATGGTCATATCCACAGGATAGTACTCAATGGTTTGGTGTCCAGATGGAGATTGCTGACAACTAGTGTCCCTCTAGACTAAGCCAGAAAGCCTGCTGTATCCTGAACTGCATCAAAAGAAGTGTGGCCACCACACTGAGGGAGGTGATCCCTGCCTCTCTGCTTCGCTCTGGGG
The DNA here is from genome assembly GCA_013400115.1 of Rhinopomastus cyanomelas. NCBI lineage: Eukaryota > Metazoa > Chordata > Aves > Bucerotiformes > Rhinopomastidae > Rhinopomastus > Rhinopomastus cyanomelas. The sequence goes on along the minus strand of VXBP01005385.1, from coordinate 456,434 downwards.
GACCTTCACCTGTAGTACAGTGTCCAGCTGTAGTGTCCTCAACACAAAAAATACATGGAGCAGTTAGAGGGGGTCCACAGAAGTGATCAGAGGACTACAACACCTCTTGCATGAAGAAAGACTGAAAGAGATGGGGTTGTTTAGCCTGGAGAAGGCTTCATGGAGATCTCACTGAAGACTTGTAGTACTTAAAGTGAGCCTGTAAGAAAAATGGGACAGATTTTGTTTTAGTAAGGCCTGCTGTGACTGCAGAAGGGTTTAAACTAAAACATTTAAACAGAATTTAAGGAAGAGGGTTTTTTTTTCTGATGAGGGTAATGAAGCACTGGAACAGACTGCCCAGAGATGTGGTACAAGCCCCATTTCTAGAAGCATTCAAGATCAGGCTGGACACTGTTCTAAGCAACATAATCTAGCTGAACATGTCCCTGTTCACTGCAGGATGATTGAACTAGATAGTCTTTAATGTTCCCTTCCAATTATAAACTTCCTAAGGTTCTACTATTCAATTAAATTTGAGGATGACCTTAAGCCTGAAAACTTGCAAAGAATGGGGCATTTCTAGACATACCAGCAACATCTGAGATCAGAGTAGCTAAAGCTAAGACAAACAGTACAGCAGACCACAACATGCAGGAGAATTTATGCAGCTGTTGTTCTCTGCAAAAAGGGATAGAATTCTTGAAGCAGGCAGATTATCTGGTGTTTAGGAGAGAAACTGCACTGCTTTTTCTATAGAAAGAGCTGACTCTGACAACTGCTGGAGAAAGGCTGCTAAATTTGCCCGTCTTCAGACGGGGAATTCTTTACTTTCCCCATGTTGTGAGTCTGAGATGCATGAAAAAACCTGAAAAGAAATTCCAGCTGTGAAGGAAAGAAAGCAAAAAATGCAGGGAAAATGAACGTGAAACTCATTTTAGATGCTAAACAAATAAAACATGTATTTCTAAGGCCATATCTACAAAGAACAGAGATCTGCAGAGAACAGTAATGCAGAAACTACCCAGCTGGCCACTAGAGAGCTGGTATACTCTGCAGTGACTGGAGAGATATTGGTTCAGATACTGAAAACAGAGCAGTCACAGCAAGATGGAATTTCAGCTGAACCAGTAAGCCTTGCCTCGTGAAAGAAGGGATTAACAAATATTTTGCCTAACTGCAGAGGAACCTCTGTTTCTGATGGCTCAGGGGTTCTGGCATAGTGAGGTGCAGCAAATCACAGAACACTACGGATTGAGAGAGACCTCAAAAGATCATCTGGTAGAGGTTAACACACACAAACAGAGATTCTACTTTCTTTTTGCAAGTAGTAAAATCTTAGTGGCACCAAATGATCTGTGACAGTCTGCAAAATCCATAGGTAGTGGATTTTTCACTACTGTCCTTCGCCTGCATTTGTTGGCAGATGGTCTTTGCAACCTTCCTTTAATCAGTGTCTCTCATTGGATGATCTAAGGAACCCCTCATGGAACATATTCTTCAAAATCCTTTTGAACTAAATTCTGTTTGTGAAATAAAGCAGAGCAAAAAGCAGCTAACCCAGGGGGAATACATGTGGTCACAGCCTGCTGAGATCCTTCACAGGCCCATGGATCTCACTTAGGATGGCTATTTATAGGATCACAAGGCAATTGACTTTGGTTGGTATTTTCCTCATTTGACCATAAATATTACTAGGTAGTTTGGGCTCCTTCCAGAATGGGCTACGAGCCAGGTAGCAGGAGTTCCTCAGGCAACAAGACTTTCAGATACAGTTAAGGACTGCCAAATCATCCCAACCCACTGCACTTGTACCCAGGACAAGAACACAATGTTGTCTGGTCCTGTCATCACATGTCCCAGGGACTCTATACAACTACAATGTTGTTTGAATTTATAACTCAGCTGAGTGTAGGTGTGGCCATCATGAAGTTAGTGGTCATCTCCTGCAATGTTCTTCTCCTGCAAGCATCACTGCTCCAGTAAGTGACAACAAACACAAAATACAAACCTTTCAGGAGGAGAAAACTAGTATCTCGGTGGAAAATGCTTGCTGAGAACCTTGATCAAATCTCCTCTCCCCTAAAGGAAATACCTGCATTTTCCTGTTTATGTTTTCTATTAGGATGTCTAATAGAACTCCCCCCTCAGTTCAAGAAGGGTATGGAACTGCTTGAGAGAGTCCAGCACAGAGCCACAAAGATGATGAAGGGAGTGGAGCATCTCCCTGATGAGGAAAGGCTGAGGGAGTGACCTCATCCATGTTTATCAATATGGAAAGGGCAGGTGACAGGAAGGTGGAGCCAGGCTCTGCTCAGTGGCACCCAATGATAGGACAAGGGGCAACCTGTGCCATCTGGAATAGAGGAGGAATCAATATGAGAAGGAACTTCTTTGCAATGAGTTAACAAAGCACTGGAAGGGGCTGCCTAGGGCAGTTGAGGAGTCTCCTCTGGGGATGTTTAAAACCTGCCTGGCCATGTTCTTGTGCAGCTTGGTCTAGGTGATCCTGCTCTGGCAGGGACATTGGACTAGATGATCTTTCAAGGTCTCTCTCATCCATAATGTTCTGTGATTCTGTGATCTGCCTGAAGAAGTAGCTTACAAAGTGTTCAGGAACTCCTATTTTAACAGTTCTTTTTCCAAAGTCATGAACTTTGGATGAGCTTCAAACATCCATTCACTCAGTACGTGGGTTTGGGTAAACAGCATCAGTACTGGAGAGACTGTACAAGCCCTGTGGCAATGAGAAGTGCAAAGGGGAACGACCCTCACAGTTATGCTGCAAAACAGCTTCGTTTCTGGGCTTGAAGTGCTTAAAGAGCAGACAGAACCATTGACTTCATGCCCAGTGAAGATGAATCCTTCAGTCTGTTCAAAAAGTAATAGTTTTGGGAAAATATTTTCTGTAGAATTGCAGCCCTCTTTAATCTCTTCACTAAACCAAACATCCTCAACACTTCTCTGAACTCACTGAGGCTTTGCACATAAAGCTGCCAAAGGTCTAGCTTCCCTGGGAGAAATTTGCAACTGAATACCTCTTGGTCTTTCCCAGCTAATTAAAATTTTAAAAGTGCATGGCCTGCTTGAAATGTTCCATCCCACATCTATGCACCAACCCTGCGCGTAATGTGAGTGAAGGAGGCACATTTCCAGTGACTGAGGCACTCTGTAGTGAAGTTCTACCGACGCTGTTGCAGTGGCATAACTATTTACTTAGAGCCTGCACTGGGAGTAGCCATTCATAGCCCTCAGCTTCAGGTTATAGCATCCTTCAGTGTGTGTTACAGCTTTTCTAACGATTCTAAAGGCCAAGATGAAATCTTTCTCATTCCAGCCACTGACTCCAGGCAACTTGTATCTGCAATGCACTGAAGGAGCTTTCTCCAGCTGGCTGGACCTCCCATGGCGTTTGAAACAACATATAGGGCTTCCAAGAACAGGGCTCCAGTTGTGCAGCAGAGTGTTGGCTTTCACTTTCCCAAACAGCTGCAAACACATCTAGGAGCAAGGGCCACGTGTGCAGTGGCAAGTGTGTGCTCGCACAGACACAGGGACACACGGACACAGGGACACAGACACCAGACACACACAGACGCAGGGACATAAAGACACAGGAACACAGGGACACAGACATGCAGACACACACAGACGCAGGGACATAAAGACACTCAGACACGGGGATGCAGGGACAGACACGCAGACACACACAGACACAGGGGCACAGGGTCACTCAGGTACGGGGACACGCAGACACACGGACACCCTCGGACTCGGGGCCATAGGCGCAGACACCCAGGCGGGCCGGGCGCTCTCCAGGGTGCTGCAGGCGGCGGAACTGCTCTTCTCAGCGATTCCCGCTGCTCTGCCCGTTGCAGACTGTTTTCTCCCTTCACTTCAGGCTATAAACCTCTGGGTTTTAGGGTAAGAAAGGCCTAGTCCTCTACCGTCAAGGTCAGGTAACTCTTATGCTGTAGAAATTCCACTCCACACACAGGCACACAATTTAGAGAGGATTGCAGCTCACTCTCAGCCTCTTAGGAGCCTTGTGCCACAGCTGTGATACAGACCCTGTTACAGACACAATCGTACCATTGCTGTCCCCCTTGTTAATGCTTTTTTAATGCCCATGTCATACAAATTGTGGCCATATACGTCCTTCTTGCTTTCTTTCTCCTGAAAGTCACTTTTCTGTCTGTACTCAGAAGTGTGTTTGATGACTATCGCACCGTTTTCAGTACACTTCTTTCTAAGCCTGGAAAAAGGTGACATCAGCTCTGAGCAAATACATTCTGATTATTGTTCTGAAACTGTTTTTAGATCTACTCACCTATTCATTTACTCACCTGGGATGTTGCAACTTGTGCAAAGACGAATGATCCCAATACACACACAACCACAACCAAAAAAAGTGCGGATCTGCAGTCTCTGTGGTTTGACTGCTAGAAAACTACTGGTACGTTTCTATTGAAAGTGCCCCATCAGCGTTGCTGTGCCTAGCAGGATGCTTTGTCAGACACTGTGTTTATCCTTAATAAAACAGTAGATTTGATTTTCCGGTTCGCCACCTAGCTGCTCCATAAGAGAGGGGATCAGTTTGGCTTTGAAAATTATACTCTGAGACCTGTCTAAACCTGCTGGGAGTTTCCGTTTCATCAGTGCAGACTGTTTTGAATAATTCCTAGTACGTCTGGCTTTGAAACTCAAAGGGACCACGAAAACACTGTCGTTATGCGGGGGAAAGGTGAAAGAGAAGCTTAGTGATTTTTCTGCTAGTAAACCAATGATTAATGTTGCTGGCAGGTGAAAGCAACACAGCTCCTTGCTAGCTGTGCTGGAGGATTTGAAGATTTCAGCTGGGAAGAAGAAAGTGAGATGCTCTTAGTTCCCTAGCACTAGCGAGAACCAAGCTGCGATGTGTCGATGTTTCAGTGCCTTCCACTGGCAGATCTAACTGTGCTTTACAACGCTTCTATAGATGCAGTGGTCTAGACACAGCTAAGTGATTACATCCTCTTTTCTGTTAAAGCTTTGACCACCAGATTATTTACCTCATTTAATTTCCGCTGGTAAATGCCTATTAGCAATTTATTTGCATGGAGTCTGGCTCGCAGTTGCTTCGGTTTAGATTTGTTCCTTCCTTTCTTCTTGCCCTCAGCAGTCTGCACCGTCAGGATGATTTGCTGATCCCTCGTCCCATTCTCCCCGGCATTTTCCCATCATCTGTCAAACGCCTGCCTCCCCCATGCGCAAAGCCATTAAAATCAGCTCTCCATTGCAGTGCTGGAGGTAAAAGAGCGTGGAAGCCCCAGAAGGGGCTTAAACAGCAGCAGAGCAGTGTGACGGGAGATGGCAAGCCCAGCCGGTGGCTGGGAGCCAGGAGCAGCGGCCCTGAGAATAGCAGCAGTTCCTGCTGGGAGTGAGGTGACCACCTTGGCTTGGGAAGCACAGCTGGGATCCCCCATCTCCCTTCACGTCCTGTTTAGCTGCCCTGCACTGAATCAAATGCCCATTCACAGTTGTCTCTTGCAGAGAGATTAGGGCTTTTTCCTGACTTCCCCAGCTCTGTCGGCCTAAAACTGTTGGCAAAGACTCCAAGGGATGAGAAGTTCTGAATAAACTTGTCTCAGAGATAATTTCCGAGTGTCCACCTCCAGTAAGGACCAGGGAGGAGGCCAGACCTCTGAAGGGAAATCAGGCTTTTCTTTTTGCAGAATGGACTGTCACCTGGGCTTTCTTTCTCAGTTGCCCAAGAAAGCCTTCTGCTGGCCTGGAGGCTGATCTCCTAAACAGCAGCAAAGTGTTGAGAGAACTTATTCCACTAAGTATCTGTGTGTCTTGCACCCTCCCTCCTTCCTTTCTCCTAGGAAACTTGGCAAGTCAGAAACAAGCAAAGGGAGACAGGCTGATGTCCTTGGGTGTCCTTATCCATGTAGTGACAGAAAGAGGCTAACGAGAGGCAAGCTCTTGTCTGCTCTGACTCTGGATGAACAGGGGTACCTCCAGGAGCGAGACAGAAGCCAGCAGTTCTGTCTTGTTTCACACCCTGTCTAACTCCAATCTCAATGCAAAGAGATGAAATTGGCACTAAGGAGGGAAGAGTAGATGCTGTGGAAACATGGGGGTGGTCCACCCAGGGAACTTTGTCTCTGGCCCCTCTGTAGCCTCCCTCGACATCTGAAGAGACCTTGAGTTTCTGCAGGTAACTGTGGCCCGCGGGTGTGGGATTAATTGGAGAGGGATTCCACTCATGGAATTGAACAGAAAAGATCGCCTTGGAAGTTATGCCTAGGGACACCTCTCTTCCCTCTCCATTCCCACTCAAGCTATAAAACCCTCGGGACAAGGCTATCGTCATGCCAGACGAGAGGCACCTGACGAGGCAGCTCCATGCCCGGGGACAGGAGCCATTTGGGAGAAGCATAGCTGAAGGCAGGGACTAGATCCGCAGCAAAGTCTCCGTACAGATCACTCGGCATCGCTGATTAGAGCTGCGGTTTCCCACGGAAATCTGGCTCCAAGTTGCTGTCTCTGCCTCCCTTCCCCGGGAGCGCCTCTCGGTCCCTCCGGGGGAGCTGAAGATCATCATTAGCAAATACCCACTTCCTCAAGCGCCTTCATTTTTTTTCTGTGAGCGCTTTGTTATGTGGTTACACGACGGATTTGTCTGTTCAGCTGCTTAGCGCACTGTAAATGGCTCCCCCGCCCTCCCTCCTCTTGCGTGAGTGCGGGGAGGTGGTGGTGGGGGACACGGAGGGGGTGTCCGTGTAAAATGTTTTAAACTCAGGAGCAGCATTTTTTTTCCCCTCAGGAGGTGTGTCTAGCACGTTCTGCTCTGAGGAGAGGCGCCGGTACCAACAGATGAACAGATGCTCTGTCAAACCTGAAAGGCGCTGCTCACCGCGGAGTCGCCGGGTGCCATCGAGCTGTACCTGCGGAGGCTGCTGGAGAGCAGGCAGGTCTCCGCGGGCTCGGGAAGGCAGCGCTGCTCACACGCCTTTCGCGGAGGGGAGGTGGGGTGTGGGGATCTCCGCTGTCCCCGGGCGGGCTGCAGCCAGGGGAGACACAGGGTTTCCAGTGCCGGTCTTTTCCTTTTCCATGCGAAGTCAGAAGGGGAATGCGTGCGAGGGGAGGAGATGCTGCCCGGCTCTGGTGAGGTTTGCGGGGCGGAAGATGCTCCCCCGGCGGTCCGAGATCGGCAGCCGTGAGAGCACCCGGAGCAGCACTGCGGAGCCCCCTGCAGCTGGGGGGAGCCCCCTGCAGCTGGGGAGAGCCCCAGCCCGGAGGTACCTCCATGCCTTCCCTCCCTCCGTGGGAAGCAGCGAGCTGCTGGAAGACGGTTCTGCCCCAGACATCAGCGCCTCTCCTTTGAGGCGGGGTGGAGGGAGGGAGAGTCCCCAAGAGTGCCGTGTGCTGCGGGGGTCGCCCCGGGTCAAGACCACCACCACCTCCTCCCTGCTCCTAGCTTTGGCAAGGACTGACAGTGCTGGCAGTGATTGAACTCTAATTAAATCTCTAGAAACCCACATGCACAGACACTGCCGACGTCGCTGGGAGTGCAAAACCCCCTGCTCTTAATAGTAATAATAGTAATAATAGTAATAATCGTGGGAAGAGGAGGCGAACAGTGCTGCATTGAGGCAGCTGATCATCTTCATTAATGAATGTTAAAATATATTGCACTCCAAGGTCTGGAAGACAGCCCTCGGGGGTGGCCAGGGCTGAGGCTGGGGCTCTGCTAGCAAAAGACAGAGCATTCAGGCCATGGGGGTGGCTGTTCCCTTCTCCAGCTCGGCAGGGCCACAGCTGGCTTCCATGGCTTTCTTCCAACCTACTGGTGCCAAGACTTCATATGAGTTGTCCTGACAGCTGTCTCCTAATTCTGCTGTAATGCCCAAACAGAATATTCTGTGAGAGCTAGGAGACCAAAGGTGAGATATCAGGTCCCGGCTGCCCTGATGTTCCAGAAAAGCTGCAACTGATTCAACCCTTAGACACCGTGAAAGTGCTTCCAGGTGGAGAAACTCACACTTGTGTGACACTGAAATTGAGAACCTCAAAATTCAGAGCTCTCTACCTCCACCAGTCTAGCCCTGCCACACGAGGCAGGGAAATTCCCCATCCCAGAGCCGAGCAGAGCATAGCATCCTGCCACCCTGAAGGCACATCACACTCTTGGAGATAAATCCATCCAGATTTTTCCAGGAGACATCCAGAGACCTTTCCAGGAGCAATACCTAAATGTTTGTGAGTAGTGCAGGCAGTTCCTTTGTCGGGGCCAAGGCCAAGCTGAGAAATACTTACTGCAAAGTGAAGGGGTTTACAGAGTCGAGAAGAGGGGAGTGACTGGGCCATGGTTCTGTTTGCCCTGCAATCAGAGAGATGAGGCAGGAGAGCCACTTCAGGCAACAGCCAGGCCAGAGATGCCTTCACAACTTTTCACTTCTAACTTTCCCCATCATTCTTCAGATAATACATGACATGAGAGAATACCTTCTCCTTCCCAGTACCCAAGACCTCTATCCCAAGGGATAAAAGCATCACTCCAGACCACAAATCAATTCAGACTCAGGAGAGAGGCAAAGACAAAGCAACCCCAAAGATGTTTACGCCTAGATTATTTCCATTGAACTTAAATAAAGTCAGGACTTTGTAGCCTAGCGACTATTAATTAAAGAGGAATGGTTTGCACCTAACGAGAATTATCTCCTGTTCACAGAAGATATCTGTTTCCCCTAATTCGTTTGTCATTGTGCCGGGAAGCAGCTTTCCCTCAGCACAGTAATCAGTTTTTAAAACTAAACAGGATTTAGCGTAACGACGTCTTTCTACAGCGCGCGGGGACTCTGATGGCTGCTATAAGCTCAAAGCCAGAGCTTTCTCTCCGTGTGTGTCACTTCAGACTTACAGCTATCACGGAGCTGCGGGGGGGAAGAAAGCAGAAATAGAGAGCTTTGCAGGGAAAGATGGGGAGGAGGTAATTGAAAAAATAAAATCGCTTCTGATGTGTGAATTGTAGATAAAGACTTCTGATGAGGAAGAGGGGGGTGTCTGAGGATGAGGAGAATGTGTTGAGAGATAACAAGAACCAGTAATTTCTATTCAGGAAAGCCACCAAATCAGAGAGCAGTGCTGATCTTATTGGAGGAGAGCCTTCAACGGCGACTAATCCTGTCATATTGAAAGAAAATTGTAAATGTTCTCTGCAGACACCGCCTGCCCATTGCAGCTAATCGAGACCACTTCGCTCTGCCACCCTCCCCCGCTGGCCCCACACCACACATCACCCCCCCAGCCCCGCGGGCGGGCAGGAAGCGGACCCGCAGCTGCAGCACCCAGCAAGGACATTGGCTCCAGGTGCTCACTCAGGCGCCCCTTTTCCCTCCCTCGCCCACCACCACTACGAAGGTGACAGCTTGCCCTCATTTCCTCAGAAGGGCTGGGGGGAAGTATGAGATATTACCAGCTCTCTTACGAGTCCCAGCTTCCGCTATTTTTTTGTCTATCCCAGGTCTGATAGCACTATTGTTCTCAATATTTTCTTTCTTTCTTTTTTTTTTTTTTAAAAAAAAAAAAGCTCAACTTGGCTGAAGCAGAGCAGAGACTCCCAAGGACCAGAGCTACGGAGGGTGTGCGTGTCTGTGTGTGCGCCTGTGCGTGTAGAAGGGAGAGAGCTAGCAGGGGAAAGGAAAATACCTCAACCACCCCGGACAATGCCACCTCTTGTTTAAAGCTTCCAAACTGCCATTTCCCCCCACCCCCCGTTATCATAGTAGAAAGTAATCTGTCCTCACCCACCCCAAACCGCCCCCCCCTTCCCCGCCTCCCTCCTCTTGGAAGATATGGAAGAAGAAGATAAAGCGGCTGTCCCCGGGCTCTGAGTGCGCGCAGCCCGTGAGCCGCTGCCGCCTGCAGCCGCCGCTCGCAGAGGGATGGGATGCAACTTCTGCCGGTAACCGGACTACAGGTAGGACAGCTTTGGCTTTTGTCTTTTACTGATGTTCCCACCTTTGCCCACCTTTTTTCTTTCTTCCCCATCCCACCCCGTTTCTTTCTCCTCCGCCCCACCTCGGGTTTCCACCCGCTGCTGCCGTAGGGAAGCTCCCGCTTTCTGGCGGGACTGCCGTCCGAGAAACGAGCTCCCGTTTCGCCTCCTGGCAGAAGGAGGGAAACTTTTCCTGAGAGGGTTCCTAGCGGTGTGGGTCCCTGGGAAAAGGGACAGGGAGGGAGGAAGGCAAAGCGATTGCCCCCAGCACAGAGCCTTCCTCCCGCGGGTTATAGTTGAGATCAGTCCCAGAGTCGACTCTCAGCATCACACGAGGGGAAGGGGGACGCGGTAGCCTGGTTTAAAGAAAACCCCGCGTTTTCCAAGGGTTTTATTTTTTGCATAAACGTTGCTTGTCGACCCAGGGACATCTCCTGGACTGCCCTTCCCGAATCGCGCTGTGCTGTGTTTGTTGGCGGCTCCTGCACAATGTCACCGGGAGAGGAGGCTGCTGGCGGGCGGGAGAGCAGAGACGGGGAGGGGGGAATCCCCGTCCTGCCGGGGACCGCGCAGGGGTGCGGGGTATAAGGGAAGAAGGGTTCTGCTGGGCCAGTGCTGTTCCTCGTCCCTCGCTCTCCGTCCTGGGGCTGGTTTCACCCGCGGTTAGTGCCTGTCCCCGCTGCCTCAGGTCTCCGGTTCCGCCTCGTGGTGAAGAAGCGATGGAGCCTCCTCGGCTCATTTCCGAACCCGCTTTCCTGGCTCGTTGCCTCAGGGGTCCGGTCGCTGATGAAGCCCAGTTGCCGGGTGCGCTGCTGTGGGGTTGGCTCAGGGACGGAGCCGGCTCGTCCCGCTCCCCAGCCTCAGTGAGACCCTGGTGGGGCTGAGCCGGTCCCGGTCGCGTCTCCGGGCTCCTTTTCCGTTCCCCAGTGCCGTCGCCACACACTGCTTATGGCCAGAAGGAACGAGCTGACGACTTGAGAGGGAGGTCAGATCAAGCTGTGGGAGAAAAGCTGTTTCCCAGAAACAGCTCTGGGGCACCGAGGTCCTGGGGTCCCCCCAGACTCCTGCCATCTCAGAGTCTCTGGAGGTGCAAAGTGTTTTCTGGACCCCTTATTCTCGGGTGCTCACTCTCTTATTCTCAAGTCAAACTCGTCCATGTCTTTGGTTAGGGCCACCGTTAATTCCAAGCTTTCCGAGCGCTCTGTACCCCTCGCTGTGCTCTCTGGCTCTCCCGAGTCTACTCAGGACTTGTAACCCCTTTCCACGGGCCTAGGGGTTAGTCCTCACCTCCTCACTGGGGAAAGCACAAGGCACACTTCCTCCTTCCCACTGCGACTGCTTTTCCCTATTTCCATCTGCTAAGTTCCTTCAGGGCAAGGAGAGGTAGCGTTTTTTATCAGCTGGACAAGAACAGGGGGAAGGGTACAATTCTAGTTGCAAATCTAGCTAGAATAACATGTCTCCCCATTTTTCTGCATCAAGCAGTGTGTTTGCACACTTGGCTTGACCCCATCCAACTGAGATGTTCCCTTTGCAGAGCAGGTAAAGGAAAGAGGTGGGG